>PVIR01029537.1:0-21035 GCA_004026965.1 Petromus typicus | reverse complement strand
GACCCTTGAGGGTCTGGCTGAGCCCCTCGCCCTCCTTTCCTGCTCCCAACCCTTTGCCCCCAGCTGGGGTTGCTGCCCTGAACGAACGAACCGCGTGTGGGGCCGGCACATCCTAGCAGGCGGCCCTTGGCGCCTGCTGCCTCAGGGATGCTCCAACCACCCTCGTTCTCCCCGCAGCGGCCCTGGCCCCCTGCTCCCACCCCAGCCTGCCATGGGACCCCTCAGCCTGGTCCCGCCCCCATGGAGAACCCAAAGTCTTAACTGTATATAATTCCAGGTGACGTTTCTATATTTATAGCAGTGTTGAAAACCCACGTATTTTACACAGAACCACTCTGTCCGACCCCCCTCCCTTCCTCACCCCAACAAAGGTTTTCAGAACCCTTACAGTTAGTTCCTGGGGCAGGCGGAAACAGGTTCGTAGATCGTGTGTCGTCTGCAGCAACAATTCCAGCAAGCAGCTACTGGGGGGGAAACACAACATTTTTAAAAAAATCATCATAAAAGAAGATTTATGAACCAATTATCTAGGATGTTTGTGATTTGCTGACCTTGCTATAGATGCCATGTTACCAATGATTTCCTGTGGTGGGGGCTTGTCATTGTTTACTCTTTTATTTACCAACTTCTGGCCTAGGCATGACAGTGGGCACCTTCCCCCAGCCCTGGCTGGGCCCAGCGCCTATGTTCTGTGTTAGAAAGTTTTTATACGTATAATTACATGTATACATATATATATATATATTTACATATATATATATATATGTATGTATACATGTAATTTTGGGGGCCCTGTTCCTTGCACATTTTACAGTTACCTCATTTTTCCCATGTATGTATTTGAGAAAATGCTAATATATAGAGAAAAAAATGGTTCTTAAAGCTTAAATGTGTGGTTTTTTCCATTCCATTGGATTCACATTGGTTTGTAGCATTTAACATAACTAGTATGTTGTATTATATATATATGTGTATACTGATTGAAATTTTTAACAGATTTGTACTTTTTTTAAAATGAAAGTTGCTAGTTCTGCTTGACCAAGTAGTGCAATCATTATTTTTTTTAATATTGTTGCTGATTTCAGAGGGATATTCACTAATAAATGTATGGTATACCAAGTGTTTCCTGAGCTGCCTCTGGCTGCCTGTTCTTCCACAGGAAGTAGGGATAGGGAATGGTAGCAAGCTGAGGGGAGGGACGGGACGGGACGGGATGGCATGGGACTGGGATGGGATGGGACGGGACGGAACGGGTTGGGACGGGTAGGGGCAGAAGAGATTGTTCTGTGCCAGGAGTTTTAGGGCAGAGTGGTCTGCACCAGTGCCTCATCATGATCAGTCTGCCAAGCCAGTTCTGTGATTACTTCTGGACTATCTGCCTCACATGTGAATTAGGCGGGGTTCTGTTAACAAGAAACAGTATCCAACTGATCTGAGGAGGGGAAAAAAAATCCATCAATGTTCCTGACTTTTAAAGGGAAGTACTGGGCTTCTTGTTTTGATTCCCAGCTCAATACTGAGGAAGGTTCTTACGCTATGACCAGATCAGGGGGCTCAGGTCTGCCATTTGAAAATAAGTCTCTCATCTTAAAACTTTAACATTGTCATCAGGGAAAAACCACTGTTTGCCAGCAATTGCCACAACATTACTGGGATTGACTCTTACTAGACCAGTTTTCCGTTGTGTGCCAAAACAAACCACTCACACTATAGGGAAGTTACAGGAGTGATGGGCGGGGCCTGGTCCCAAAGTGCTCACTCACAAGCCTCAGAGGGCTCAGTGAGTTAGTTGTCTTCGATGTAAGGTGCTGCAGGAGTGTGGGCTTGTGTGTGGAAGGAGTGGGTTGGTGCCTGTGGTGCTACTAATGGAGCCTTGGTCAGGTGAAGCCTTCCTGGGACTCCATCATCTGCAAATTGGGCCTTCAGAAATACAGTGGGAATGTAACAAGCCTGATTTTTTTTTAGGTTTTTTTGAGACAGGGTCTCGCTTTGTGGTTCAGGCTGGCCCTCAGCTCAGCCTCAAACTCACATCACAATCCTCCTGCCTCTGCCTCCCGAGTGCTGGGATTACAGGGCTGGGATTACAGGCGTGAGCCACCATACCCGGCACTGTGGTATGTGGTACTAGTTGCTGCTGGGGGTGAGTCTCCACGCCCAGTATTGTTATGTGGTTACCGGGGAATCGAACCCAGGCCCTTGCGCTTGCAAGACAGGCGCCGGAACCACTGAGCTAACTCCCCGGCCCTAACAAGCCTGATTTTATTTGTTTGGGTATTGAAACAAATTCTTATGTAGTCCAGGTGAGCCTCAAACTCATGGCGATCCTGCCTCTTGTCTCCGCAAGTGCCGGGTGCCCCAACATACCCAGCAATAGCTTGTTTTTATTAAAAAAGAGTTTATTTGTTCTTTTTAACATAAATTATTTGACCAATTCCATGTCTCACATTACACCCCTCTGGGTCTCAGCTATACTGATGGCCGTTGTAAATCTTAGAGTTCGGTTTCCAGCCAGGACAAGTGTAGTAGTGTATACTTGTAATCAGTAGATAAGGGCTGAGGCAGGAGGATTGCTGTGAGTTGGAACCCAGCTGGGCTCCATAGTGAGACCCAGTCTCAAAACAAAAGTTCATGTTTCTAAAAAAAATTCATGTTTCTTACCTTTGTTTGTTTGGGCACATGCCCTGACTTCAGTTACAGTTCTGGAGCAGACTGGGACTTGGTTAGATCATTGGTAGCAAATTAATTACAAGGTCCCAAGGGATCCGGGAAAAATTGTAAGGTGGAGTAGTAGTGTGTAAGTTCTTTTCAGTGTTACAGGAAGCCTAAAGAAATATCAGGATAAGGTATGTTAGGGCACCCCTATAATCCCACCACCCAGGGGGCTGATGCAGGACTGCCTCAAATTCGAGGCCAGCCTGGATTCAATAATGAGAACTTGTTTCAAGGAAAAATACAATAGTGATCTTCCTGCCTCAGCCTCCTAGAGCGCTGGAATTGCAAGCTTGTGCCACCACACCTGGGTGATCTTTTGCTTTGTGTGTATTGGGGGGGGGGGTTACTATATTGTCCAGGCTGGTCTTGAAGTCCCAGACCCAAAGAGTCCTGCCCAGCTTCCTGAACTGCTGGGGCTACAAGTGCATGCTACTGAACCTAGTTTTGTTGTCTTGAAAAATTCCTTATATACCTGAAATATGAGTCCTTTGTCAGCAATATGGTTTGCAAATTGAGTTTTAAATTTTGGTGAAATCCAATTATTCATTTTTTTCCTTTATGGAATGGTTTTGGTGTCCTAAGAACTCTTCACTTGGGCTGAAGTCCTGAAGGTTTTCACCTGTTCTAAAAGTTCAAATTTTATGTTTTATCTTTAACTCTGAGATCTCTTTTGCATTAATGGTATAAATGTATAAATGGTGTCACTTGTTAAAAAAAAACTATCCATCAAATGAAAATCAGTTGTCCTTGTCTGGGTCAGCTGACCTCTGAGTTCTTGTTCTGTTCCATTGATTTATGTGTCTGTCCCTCTGACTGCAGCACGTCATCTGGGTTAATGCAGCTGTACACCAAGTCTTATAGTGACACACAGTGATTTTTTTTTCCATATTAGTACTGCTTTATGAAATTGTTTTAGTTTCTCTACCTCCTTTGCTTTTAGAATATCTAAAAAGTTTTTTTTTTTTTTTTAGGTTTTTTAAATACAGGGTCTCGCTTTGTAGTTCAGGCTGGCCCTGAGCTCAGCCTCAAACTCACACCACAGCAATCCTCCTGCTTCTGCCTCCCGAGTGCTGGGATTACAGGCGTGAGCCACCACGCCCGGCACTGTGGTATGTGGTACTGATTCCTGCTGGGCGTGAGTCTCCACAACCAGTATTGTATGTGGTTACCAGGGATCGAACTCGGGCCCTTGTGCTTGCAAGACAGGTGCCAGAATCACTGAGCTAAACCCCCGGCCCCAACGTAAATGATTTTATAAAAAGGGCTTGAGAGGTAGCCCAGTGCAAAGGTCTTGTGTCAATCCTCACTACCGAAGGAAACAAAGAAGGATGGCAGGAGAGAGGGAGAAAGGGAGGAAGGAAGGAAGGAAGGAAGGAAATTGTAATATCTAAATTTTGAAAATAGCCCAAACACCCATCAACCAATGATGGGTAAAGGTATTTTTTTTTTAATACAGTGGATTACTACTTCGCTATAAAGGAGCTTGATATTTCTAGCTAAATCGAAGCACTTGAGACCACACTCTTCAGTGAAATAAATTGGGCACATGTGTTTAAATACCACACTTTCTCTGGTGTAAAAAAAAACAAATAATGACTAAAATGTTTAATAGATATTAGAAAATGAGAATAAAATGTTTAAATAGGAAGCAGAACAAGGGGAGGAAAAGAGGAAATAGGGACAAGAAAAAAGTGACAATATAAGAAAGATGGAAGCAGCTTTTATACACAGGGAGAGAAGGGGGTTGGAGGGAGGGGAGAGGTGGGGAAAATGGTGGATGTAACATATACAGGTGCAAACTCCCTATGATAAGTATTATCATTACAGTGTGCCTAAAGTTTGTGTTATTACAATAAATGTTGTGTTATTACAAAAAAGAAAGGCCAGGGCTGGGGAGTTTGCTCAGTGGTTCCGGCGCCTGTCTTACAAGCGCAAGGACCTAGGTTCGATCCCCGGTAACCACATAAAATACTGGGTGTGGAGACCCACCCCAGCAGCAACCAGTACCACATACCACAGTGCCGGGCGTGGTGGCTCATGCCTGTAATCCCAGCACTTGGGAGGCAGAGGCAGGAGGATTGCTGTGATGTGAGTTTGAGGCTGAGCTCAGGGCCAGCCTGAACCACAAAGCGAGACCCTGCCTCAAAAAACCTTAAAAAACAAAAACAAAAACAAAAAACAAAAAAGAAAGGCCAGGTATGGTGACACACACCTGAAATCCCAACCCTTGGGGTGGCTGAGGCAGTAGGATTGCCATGAGTTCATAATGACTGTCAACTTCTGGTTAATATAAATGAAATGGATTTCTCATTCATTTCTGGTAGAAATGCAGAATGGTAGATCCACTGTGGAAAGACAGTTTGGCAGCTTCTTATAAAACTAAATGCACTTGTTGAGCATAGTGGCGCACACCTGTAACCTCAAGACTTGAGAAGCAGAGACAGGAGGGTCACTGTGAGTTTCAAGCCAGCCTGGGGCATATAGTGAGTTCAAGGCCAGCCAGAACCATGTAGTAATACTCTGCCTAAAAAAAAACATAATGGCTGGGCATGGTGGCACATACCTGTAATCCCAGCACTCAGGAGGCTGAGGCAGGGTAATTACACCAAAGTTGAGTCCACCCTGGACTACACAATGAGCTTAAAACCAGCTTGGATTACACAACACAGTGAGACTTTGTCTCAAAAAAACTAAAAAAACCCAAAAAACCAAAAACCAAAAACCACATCATTACACTCCTGGGCATTTTCCCCAGTAAAAAGAAAACATTCGTGCAAAAGCATGTACACAAATATGCATGGCTTCTTTGTCATAATTCCAGACTAAGAACGAGCCAATGTCCTCCAAGTTAAACAAGTGCTACATCCAGGCCTTAGAATACTGCTCGGCAACCAAAAGGAACAAACTCAATATACACAACAGTTTGGGTGGATCAAGGAAAAGATGCAGAGTAGCCAAGCATGAGTTATGACTCCATTTATATAATAGTGTTGAAATGACATCAGAGAGATTAAACACAAATATGTGGCTTTCAGAAGCTAGGAATAGGGAACAAGGAAAAAGGTGGGATGACATGAGGAAGTCTGTTGTGTTGACAGCCCTGTGTCTTGCTTGTGGTGTGGTTACACACATGTGCCTATGAGATAGACACACACATGAACCCATATAAAATGTAAAATTTATAGATTGTACCAGAGCTGATAGGTGTGTGTGTGTGTGTGTGTGTGTGTGTGTATTTTTTGGTGCTGAAGACTGAGGATTTAAAGCTAGACATTGCTTGTGAGGAAGACTTGGTGCCCCTGAGCTGCATCCCCAGCCCTAGAGCTAGAACTTGCTGAGCTTGTGCATACCACAGATTTATTCCCCAGTCTGCCGATTCCTGGCTTTATCATTCAGGAAAACTAAAAGTACAGAGGACCTTCCTGTAATGTTTTCTTTCTGTTCACAATGAATCCAGTTATTTCCTTTTTTTTTTGGAGACTGAGTCTCACTTTGTACTTCAGGCTGGACTTGAACTCACTCTATAGCCCGGGCCCTTTTTAGATTTAGCAATTCCACTTCTAGGATTTTGTGTGTACAGTCCTGGGAATCAAACCCAGGACCTCAACTGGGCACAGAGGTACATATGTATAATCCTGTTGACTTGGGAAGCTGAGGCAGAATCATAAATATGAAACCAGCCGGGGCAACTCAGCAAGATACTATCCTAAGCTGGGGATTTACCTCAAGTGGTACCATGCCTACCTTGGAAGCACAAGGGTCTGAGTTTGATCCCCTGTAATGCAAAAACAAATAAACAACAACAACAAAAAATCCCCAAAACAATAAAAAACCCAACAACCAACCAACCAAACAAAAATTATTCTAAAAAATAAAAGAGCCTGGGATGCAGCTCTGTGGCAGAGCTCCTCTGGGCTCCAACCCCAGACTGCAAAAACAACTCAGACAAAATACCCAAGGCCTCACTTGTGCTAGGCAAACACTGTATCACTGAGCCACACCTCCAACCCCCTGGATTTATTTTTCTTCTCCTAAGAAAATTAGTATAGATGTATACATTTAGCTATTATTAATCTACTATTGGGAAAGCAACAAAGTTTGGTAATATATGCATTCAATGAACTGTTGTTAAAGCCCTTAAAAAGAACTATTCTGCGCTCAATATGTAGCTCAGTGGTCCAGGGGCTACCTTAGCATATGCAAGATGCTGAATTCAATGCCTAATACTGCAAAAACAAATGTGTTAAATGGAGATAATACAGTACTTGAACAGTGTGGGTTGATTTTTTTTTCTTTGTAGTTCCTAAATTTTGCTCCCATGAGAAAGAACTTATCCTTAATCAGGAAAACAACTTTTCCTGTCTTGCTGCCTAAGTGCCTGGGATTAAGTTGTGCACCACTACTCCCAGCACAGATAGAGATTTTTAAGAACAGGTAAAACTGGTAAAGCAAGTCACAGAAGTGGCTGGCCTAGACTTTGTTTATTCACTGGAAGATGTACAATAACTTTCTGGGGCGATGGGAGTATTCTGCCTCTTGGTTTTGGTATAACTCTAATTGAGCTGTGGACTGAAGATTTGGGTATATTACTGTACATAAAGTTTATCTCATTGAAAAAAATAGCTATAAGACAGAAAGAGAGGAAGCATTTACAAAACACCTTTGAGGTGAAAAAGGAAGAGACAAAGTTTTGTGACAGAGCTGCTCTCCTCAGGAGCAGGCTGCTGCGTGGGCTTAGCCTGGGGAGGGCAGATCCCCCTGTGGCAGATGGGGAGGCAAGTTCAAGAACTGCACTTGCTCAAATGTCTGAGGGACTTGAACAAGGAGGGAAGCCAGTGGCTGAGTATGCTTGGGAACTGAGCCGGAGCTGGCTAGTAGTGAAGGGAATAAGCAGAGGTAGCAGGAGGAACCTAGACTGAGAGGAGACAGGGTAGAGCAGGGACAGAGGTTGAGCTGAGGTCTTGGGCCAGAAGCAGTTCCAAGCACAGCATGGCACTGTCGGGAGGGAACAGGAAAGAGATACCTGTTTCCTAAAGCATCATTCACCTGTGTCAGGCATTTCATACAGTACCTCAGCTTTGCAAGGATATACTATCAGAGTATGTGCAGAAGAGTAGTCAGGTTCTGGGGTTAATAACTTATCCTGCCTTATATTTAGCAAATAATTGCAAGCAGCAAATAATTGCAAATCTCAATTTGACTCATTTTGAGACAAGGTCTTGTTACATAGTTAAAGCTGGCCTTGTACAGGCACATGCCACTATACCCAGATCCAAAGGCTCTTTCAACCATATTTACCTGCCACACAAATTAGAAATAATAGGACCAGAATTTTTGGGAAACCACATATTTACAAATGGGAGCCATTGAGTGCTGGTGGAGATAAAAATATCAGTTGCCAGCATCTGGAAAAGAGATAGTAGCAAGCAGAAGGGGGTAAGGTAATTCAAGCAGGTAGCTAGCTGACTGTGGTGGCACACACTTGTAATCCCAGCACTGGGGAGGCTGAGGTAGGAGAATCACCTTGAATTTCAGGCCAGCCTGAGCAATGAATATATAGTGACAGCCTGTCTAGGGAAAAAAAAAAAAAAAAAAAAAAAGCAATAAAAGCCACATATATATAGTTCAAGCAGGTGACATGCTTCAGTACTGTCCCTCAGGACCATACAGCATGTGGCAAAGGTGAAATACAGCTCTGGCTTGCTGGTGCTAGTTATTTGTGGGAAAATCAATCACCTTTCATTTTGTGGGGGTCAGGGTCTTGCTATGGTAGTTTGAACTCATGGTGATTCTATCTCAGCCTTCCATGTGCTAGGATTACAAGTATGGGGCACCATACTGTCCCCTCTCCTCTACCAGGGATAGAACTCAGGACCTTGTGCTTGTGAGGTAGACGCAGTGCTGCTGAGCTACATCCCCGTCACCAGCCCCACATTGTTTTTTTCAAATTAAGTGGGGTCTTCCAGGAAAAAACAGGTTTCAATTTAATAAGAAACCTCATAGTTCTGGGACATCATTCTGAGATGGAAGGGACCAGGGCTGAGAAATGCTCCCCAAGTGTGGTAGTTAAGCTCATGGGTAAGAGGAAGGGACTGCAGGAGCCTGAAGATCCACCAGGGTAGAAGTACACATGGAGTCCCAAGTGTGATGCCAGAGAGGTGGGTTGAGAACAAAGTATTAGGCCTCACTTGCCAACTGCACTGCCCAATCTCAACCCCCTCCTCTGCTTTCTTACCCTTTTCTGGGGTAAATCTTTAGTGTGAATTAACTAAAAACATCTGAAATCAGGTATGGGGGTATTCTTTACCAAATATCTGTGCACCAGATTCAGCAATAACAACTCAATCTTTACTGCATGCTACAATCGGCCTTATTTTACAGGTGCTAAAACTGTCCTAGGGAGTTGAAGTCAACTGATCAAAACCATTGCCACATCCAGGATTTAAAAGCACCTGGCAAGGTCTGGCATCAGCTTGAATTCTCCTTCATTCAACTCATCAATAGCAAAAGTGTTTCATGCAAGTCTCTCAATCATATAACATTTTTAGTGGCTTCTGGCCTTAAGTGAAATAGCGCTTCACGCAAACCTAAATTGAGCAATGTTCTAGTTGACATTCATTATGTACATTAAAAAGATAACCCCACCTATTTGGACAAGTAGTAACACACACTAGAGGTAATAACTGGCCAAAGACAACAAAGAACTCTGCAATCATTCAAAGGAACGAGTTTTGTTTCTTTGAGACAGGGTATTGCTATGTGGTATAGGCTGGTCTTGAACTCACTATGTTGCTTAGGCTGGCTCTGAACGTGTGTTGTCCTCCTGCCTGAGCTTCCCATGAGTTCAGAATATAGGCATGTGCCACTACGAATGAGCTCTTTACCACAGGAAGGGAACTCAAATAGCTCTGTCTATTAGACTAGAAGGAACTCTTCTCACTTTTTTCCAAGAGTAGAGCTCTAACAGGAGGAATTTCAAATTCCTTAAGAAATGAATTATGAATGCAAGAAAATATTCTTGTAAGACACACTACTGTGAGAGAAGAACAATTTAATGACATTACCATTTGTCAGGTGCTTGTATTTTTTTGGTGGGGAGGAGATAGGGTCTCACTGGGTGGCTTGCACTCCCATTGATCCTGCCGCCAGTGCCTCCCATGAGCTTACCTTCTATTTGTAATTTGCTTTATTCTTCAAACCTATCCTCAAGCAGACAGTGTTAGCTTCATTTACAGTTGGGGAAACTAAAGCTCACAGCTGCTAAAGAACTTGCTCAGGTCACAAAACTGACAAATGACAGCTGTAAAGTGACCTCAGATCTGCTTTCTACTATACCATATAGTGTGAGTTGGTATTTCTCACAGGGGCACATTACAGAGGAAGTGTTTTAAGCTGTGCTTCTAAGACTCTCCTGCATCTTAGCGATGCAATGATCTTGTTCCCTCTCTCAATCTTTTTCAACCTTTCCTTCACACACAGGAGAAAATATCTGCCATACTTCTCTTAGACAGAAAGATCCACAGCCAGTTATGAAATTTTTGTTATAAAACATTTAATGTTAACCTACAATACAATGTAAACCTCTTATGAAAAAAACTGTAAGTACACTAGATTTCTTCAGGAAATTATCACGTAACTATTCAGGTGCAGTCCAAGCTGGGGCACTGCATCCTTTGTGGATGGACTTTCCGTTGCTGCGTTCCTCATAAGTCCTTAAAAAAAAAATGACTTTAAGATGGAGCTCCTTCTTCAAGCACCAGGTGACAATACTCCCCTGATTTTGCATCTTGGGGTTATACCTTCTCAGTCATTTTCTGAAAACTCTGTCCTGGGCCTTGGCACCATTAGCAATTTTCGTAATAACTGCTCAGTTGAAGATTCTAGGTTCTCAGTTTTTAGACAGATATTCTCCTCCAGCCATCTCTTCTCCACATCTCATGGTGGAGGCCAGCAAGGAGAAAGGAATATTTGTGGCAGGAAATTCTGCAGAAATGAAAGACAGAGCAGAAAGGTCCCACTGAGGCTGCAAAAATTCAACTGACCCCAATCGGGTATCTTTGCTTGGTCATTTCCCATGGTGATGCAGCTGACTCTACAACTTCAGTTTTGGGTGTGTAGAACAAAACTTGAAAAAGTGTTTTTGTTGATGACTTGCCATCTGGAATCAACAGCTGAAATATCTCAGAGATGATTTGGAAACAAGAGCAAATGCTTGCAGGCTGCCGGCTTCTCTGTATCTTTTTCCCCCTTGCAGGTCCCGTCAAGCTCCCAGAGGTCCTTGGGAGTAACACAGATTATACTGGCATTAAGTGACAAAATGTGCAGCCCGCATTACACCTAGAAGGAAGGAAATGGCACCCAGGCAGCAGCAGTAGGGGCAGCAATGAGACAAGCACAGGATCTAAGTAAAGCAGAACTACTGCAAAAGGAACTAGAGGGGGCATGTGCTTCAGCTGAAACCTCTTAAAACCTACAGTCAACGGGCAGGCTGTCCAAGAGTTGTATGACAGGAAGAGGACTTTAATATTCCTGCATCTGACCTCTTTTGCTGAACAGCAGGCATCCAAAGGCAAAAAACAATAAAGTGCACATTCTAGAACCAGACTGAGTTATTATGAAGGGAAAAAACCCTCTGATTTCCCCTAGGAAGTTTGGGCAAGACACTCCCAAGCCTAGCTTGCGAAAGGTCCTCCTGTACAGTGCTGCCAGGGAGACAGCTGGCTATTGCAAATGGGGGAGGCTGAAGGGGAAAAAAATCCCTCTTTTTGCAGCAGTCATTCAGCACTGAGTGGAGAACACGGTTTACATGTTGTTCACTCGAGACACATTTCATGACAGTAATGAGGTATGAGTTCCCACCCAGTTGGCCTTGGGACAGCAGAGAACCAAGAAGCATATGCATCCAGGTACAGAACTTTTCCTGGGGAAAGTGTCACAGACCAGCAGGAAATTCTGAGGCTCCCAAGATCAGGTCATATTCATGAGGAATCTCCTCTGCCACATGGTATTTACCTGACAATAACCAAGTCTGCAGAGAACAGTAAGCATATTACTGTTACCAAAGAGTGGTCTTTAGGTTTTAATTAAATAAAAGAAAGCCTCTGGAGAGAACACATCTAGCAAGTTTTGCTTTATCATGACCCGAACACTCTTGCTTTCACAGCATGCTAGCAACTAGTGGATTTTAGAAGGTTGCAGAACAGAGCCTTGTGCCAATCTAGCTACGGTACTCTTCAGAATGCCTGTCAGCACACACTGGATCTGTTAACACATGACCTGACCCATGTACATATTACCATAAATTCAACCACAGACCAAACATCCAGAGGTAAAAGAAAAGAACATCCCATTGCTTCAATGCAGCAACAGGGAGAAAGGATGAAATGCTTCTGGGAGTTGCTATGTCAAAAAATGAAATGCACCTAACGCAGGCTGGGAGTCCTGCCTTGTTTCCCTTCAAGGCGCGTCTTTCTATATTTAAAACACAGTGACTATGGGAGGGAGGGAGGGAGGGGATTCTTACATGGTCCTGCTGGTTCCATTGCTGGTCCCGCTAGTAGTTTCCAAAGGCACCAAGCGTGGCAGTTGGGGAAAGCTGCGCAGCATGCACATGTCAGAAGAGGAATGAAGAGCTGCTATCCTTTGGTTCAAACCCTTTCACCACCACCTGGTACAGTTCCAAGGAAAACTGCAGTTATGTATGAAGGTGAGTGTCCAGCACATATGTAGGTGTAATCTGTGCACACAGCCTGTGGGAGGCTACAAACTCGGATTCCCTTCCACTGTTCAAGTTGGCTGCATAAATGTTAAGAAAAGACAGCAAGAGTTGGACCAGCATGGCCTCTCTGGGAACACGAGGGGGCAATGGCAGAAAGAAGCACAAACTAGCCTGGGCACCTTTATTATACTACTGTGGGCCAAGGAGCCCATGGCATAAACTCATGGGTTTAAGAATTGGCTTTTTAGAAATAAAGTTAAAAAAAAAAATACATCTATGTCAGCCTCATTCCTTTGGTCATTACAAAGCAACAGAAACAATTAAAATTATTCATAGGGCAGTTCAAGAAACATCTCTGTTCTGTGCTTTCCCTTCCCCCTCTTTTCATGAGGTAGGAGAAGGAAGTCCTCAGGAGATGCAGCTGTAGCTGGTTGATGGATGTTTTCACTTTTATTTGCCATAAAAGAATGAATAAAACTAGTGGGAATGTCCCCTATCCCAGATGGAACAATGCATGGGTTGGAGGTGAAGAGTCTCTGTTCGCTGAAGGTGCGTGGTAAGGAGGCTGTAGGGAGGTGGAGTGGGCACTTTCACTGCTGGCCTTGTGCACATACAGGTCGTCACTCTTGCAGGCAGCATGGTTTCTGACCCTTCCTTAGGATGCAGCAGTCTTTTAAAAAAAATATTGTATTATAATAATAATATGAATATCTCTCTTTTTTGTTTGTTTTTGTTTTTTCCATTTCCATTTTAGGGATTGGGGTGTGGGAGGGGAGAGGAAGAAAAAGTGTCATTCGTCTGTTAGGTCCTGAACAAAGAGAACTTCTGTGTGGCTGAGTCCCGCCTCCTGCAGCGTAGGGGGGTTGGGCCATTCCTCTGAAGGAACACAGGGCAGTACCCGCCTGGGAAAATTGGCTTCAATCTGAAACTTTTCAGGGCTTTCCTTCAAGGAGAATAAGAAGTCATGGATTACCTGAAGAGGTCATACAGAAAAAGAATGACTGTTAGAAAAGACACACACACATTATTATAAAATCAAATATTCCCCAATTCTCCCCAGGATGAATCTGAGACATGAAACAATTAGCACCCTGGAATTTTACCTCAGGTGTTACCATTTCCCAGGATAAACACAGTATGTAAAACAGTCCTGTTAAATAAACTGCACAAGCCCAGGACGGGGATATAGCTCAGTGAGGCTACACCTGCCTGCTGACAAGTACAACAAGTACAAGGTCCTGAGTTCGACTCTCCATACAAAAAAAAAAAAGAAAGAAAGAAATTACACAAGCCCAGCACTAACCCTATGCTAAACTCATTCATATGTTTCTTCTTTGATAATGTGTCTGATAGTTAAAATTTTTCTTATAAATAATGCAGTTGGATGCAGTGGCTGGCACATGCCTGTAATCCCAACAGTTGGGAGGATTAGGCAGGAGAATCACTGAGTTTGAGGTCAGCCTGAAATATATGGTGAATTCAAGGCCAAGCCTGAACTACAGAGCAAAACCTTCTCTCAAAACACGCACTCACTCTCTCTCACTCTCTGTCTCATTCATATATACATCTGTGGATGTGCAGAGCCAAAGCCAACACCTAGGTGCTAGATGTTCAATGAAATTGGGGAGCTGCAGCTTCCAGATACTCTCCATGGAAAATATGTATGTGGTATGTGTGTGCCTAAAACCATGACTTTACCTCCCTCTCTCATGTAAATCCCTGCCTTCTTATGTCTATGTTCCTTGCTGTGTTTGGCTCTGGGACCCACCCTGGGTATAGCTGTCTCTGCACTGTCACTGCACTGTCTCTGCTCAAATGCGCTGACATTTGGCTTGATCACGTGGATCTCCCTGTGTGGGAAAGCTGTCCTCACCCTGCTCTAGCTCCAACGAGGCAAAGGTAGGTTCTTCATTGAGATGTGAGGCAAGAGGCAACATCAGGTTACACTGCCAGCTCTTCTCCTTTACATTTCCTTCCCCTCTCCAAGCCCCATTTATGAGCCACCATTTCTTTCAGATGTGGGTAGTCATGGTGCTCTCTTTAAAAACAAAAAATAGCTTTTGGTAAAGAATCTATTTAAAAATGAAAAAGATAAGAAATAGTTGGTTCCCCTTTTGCCACAAGCTTATTATTCTTCTGGCCAACAATTCTAACAAATTTTTCCTCCAAAACTATCAAGAGTGTAAATTCTGGTTAGGTTTTTCACATATAACTGTATCTATCAGAATTCTGGGGTGGAAATTCTATGAAGCTATCCACAAATACCAAAACTGCTAGTGAACATGGAAGCTAAAATTCACATTCAAAGCTGTAGTTAGCAAGCATAGGGGAAACTGGAAGGGAATCAACATATAGTAACCACTTTACATGGTAGGTACTCTGTGAAGTACATTCCTATCATCACAATTAAAAATGCAGGGCTACATCAGCTGGTGAATGGATAAAGATGTGAGTTTTACAAAACAGAGTACTACTCTGCTATAAAGTTTCAGAGATTTACAGCTAAATGGATGGACCTTGAGATTATATATATATATATGTTTTGTTTTGTTTTTTTAGTTTTTTTGAGACAGGGTCTTGCTTTGTAGTTCAGGCTGGTCCTAAACTCAGCCACAAACTCAGTAATCCTCCTGCTTCTGCCTCCCAAGTGTTGGGATTACAGGCGTGAGCCACCATGCCTGGCACTGTGTTATGTGGTACTGATTGCTGATGGGGGTGAGTCATCATGCCCAGCATTGTTGTATGTGGTTACCAGGATCAAATTCCAGTAAAAAAAGAGGTGGAAGTATTGTGTATAGGTGCAAATTCCCTATGATGAGCGTTATATACCAATAAATGTTTTGCTAAAAAAAAAAAAAAAAATCCAGCAGCTAGAGGTGTAGTTCAGCAGCAGAATGTGTGCTTAACATGTCTTCTTTGATCCCCAACACAAATATACACATCTTTTTAAAAACTCACAATTAAAAAATGTGAGCACTTGCCTCAGTATAAATGGACATAAATGACAGACCAACAAGAAAGCTATTTCTTTCTTTCACAAGGATGATTCCACTTTTATTCTGCGTTAATTCTTTGAGTCTTATGTCCAGTAGATTCCATGAATTCTAAAACCAACTCTCACTCACTTATGCAGTCCCTAACTATAGTCTACATCAGAACACAACACATGCTCAGTTTTAAAAGTTACTACAGGACAGTGACGGTGAACCTTTCAGAGCTTTCAATGAGAAACAGCCCGCTGCAACACAGGTGTGCCATGACTGCTCTAGGGTATACTATATTTCCACCTACAGATGGGACATTTGAGATCTGGCCAAAGATTCTACAATGCATTCAATGTCCTCCAGTTAGGGAAAAGCAATTACTACCCAGCCTCACTTGACAATAGGGTGCTTATTTCTTTTCCTTTTTTATGGTACTGAGGATCGAACTTGTGCTTGTTGAGGCAGGTGCTGGAAACACTGAGCTAAATCCCCAGCCTGGTGCATACTCATTTCTATTGTGATATTTCCTCTTGATTTTTTACTGTGATTAATACAGCTGTCAATCTGGAAAAATAACATTCCAACTCTCAATATAAGCAGAACCTTTCTTTTTCTTTTGATTAGAAATACTAAAAAGAATAGCATGCAAGTGTTTAGATTATTTTTTGGTATTGGGATCGAACTCAGGTCCTTGCACTTGCTGGTCAGATGTGGTGCCACTGAGCTATATCTCTGGGCCCCTCTTTTGTGAGACAAGGTCTTGCTATGTAGTTCAAAATGACTCTGAACTCACTATATAGCCTAGGTTGGCCTTGAATTCAGAGATCATCCTGCATCAGCCTTCCAAGTGTAGGAATTATAAGCATGTGACACCACATCTCGTCTTTATAAGAATTTAATCTAACAACAATTCTACTAGTGAGTATCTTTGTTTTGTGGTGTTGGGAGATTGATCCTTGGGCCCTGTGCATGCTAGGGCCTTGTGCATAACTTGTGGCACTAAATTACCATTCCCAGCACCAAGTGCTTTCTATTATACTAATTTTTGGAGACAGGGTCTCACTATGTAGTTGAGGTTGATCTCGAACTCACTATATATCTCAGGCTGGTCTCAAACTCATGGTGATCTTTTGGCCTCAGCCTCTCCACTACTGAGATTATAGGTGTACAACATTGTATCTGGGCTATTATACTCATTTTACAGATGAAGAAACTGAGGAAATGAGAGTAGGTAAAATTATCAAGAAAATAAATCCAACAATCCTGGAAGAATGAGAACTTGGTCCTCCTTCTGTGAGAATCTAAGAGTCTCTGCTTTTAACTATTTCTCCATGGAAATGGCAGTGTTATTAAGATCCCAAACATACAAGGTAGCCTCAGGAAGTGGGGTTTCTTATGTGCTAAGCTGGTAGTAAGGGAGAGATCCAAAATGCACCTGCATTTATATTCAGATAGGTAATCCAGTACTTCTGGGTTACTGGAGAGCTTTCTCTATAGAGCAAAGGGCTCTGATGGGATTCTGAAGCCAATGTCAAGAGAGCATACAGGGTGGGTTACAGGGTGGGTGGTTTTTTTTGGCTTGGTAGAATGCAAACACAAAGAAAGAAAACTCTAAAAACTGCCTGAGCTGCTGGCCCAAACTGAAGGAACCCTCAAGTCAATGTACTCTTCTTGGTGTTACACCTGTCTCTCACTTCCTTCCCTGTACATCAGAGCATCACTGATGCCAACAACACTCTTAGGCGTCTGTCAGAGGTTCTAAACCTACAGCCCAGATGCTATAAACACTTCACCCACTCAGGTGATTCTTACTGTTAGAGACTGTGAAAAGTGGAATCGCCTTTCCACTCGAGTGTCGTTGGGTAATTTGAAAATGATCTTGACACTTTCAGGGTCATTCGCAGAAGGCTCAGGAGGCAAGCACTCCAACTTCCTTTCTTTTTCCTCCTGTAAGTTCTGCAGAGACACAAAGTAAAGATGAGGCTATGGCTCAAAGAGGGGAACAGGACCTTGTAGGCTTATTTGTACATTGAGAAGAAAATGTAATGACTCATCACTAACTACATGGAAAAACATGCTGTTAAGACACTAGACCACATGTATTATCTACTGAATGTGTCCTTGTATTTAACCATTTGAGTGAGGGAAAGGGAATGGCTAAAGGTTACTGGTGTTAAGCGGTGATAGAGTGAAACGAGATCATGAAACAGAATGCTTACAGCTTTACCGGTACCATGAATGATTAAGGTGAAGAAAATTAATCACTCACAGTTCCAACATGGATTTTCCTTTTCAAACTTAAGCAAAGACAAAGATGGCAAAGTCCCAGCAGTTTGAGGCACAGCCCATCACCTGCCGCCGTCTCTCCTCTGCCAGCTTCTGCTGCTGCACCTCCTCCTCCTTCCGCCGCTTCCGCTCCCGCTCCTCTCGCTTCTTCCTCTCTTTTTCCTGGTCAGCTCTGAGAGAGGCCAGGTATGCTTCATCCTGCTGCTGTCTTAGCACCTGTGTCTGGTTCCTTTCTTCTCTGTGGACAGATCAAAAGCATCAAAAAAGAAAACAGCAATTTCACAAAGCTCCGTTTTCTTTTTTCTTTGGAGCTCTTGGGGATGGAAACAAGGGGCTTGTGCAGGCTAGCAAGCATTCTATTGCTGAGCTGTATCTCAGTCCTGCTTTCTCACAGTGAAACTTTGCAGTAGAGTAAAACTGTTGATCTCCTAATGGAGTCCAAAAACAGACAATGGCAGAACTAGAATGAGCCATCTCATCACCTTTCTCAAGTCAATTTGGCAGAAACAGAAATAGTTGACTTTTTTCCCTCTCAACTTGTTTGTGGAGACAAGGTCTTTATGTAGCGCAGACTGGTCTCAAATATGGTGATCCTCCTGCCTCAAGTGCTGGGACACTGCACCAGGTCTAACCCTCTCTCTAACATTGTGTTATTGTTATGAAGTGATCATCAATATCACATTTTTACCATTTCAGGTTATTGCACTTTTGTATATGATATTTTCATTAAAACAAACTGCCAGGCCTACGTGTCTATAATCCCAACACTCAGAAGGCTGAGGCAGGAGGACTGCCCATGAGCATTGAGGCCATCCTGTGCTACATATTTTGTCACCCTGAACTACATAGCAAGACTCTGTTTCAAAAAACCAAAAATAAAAATTACACATACATTACAGAAAATTATTATTATTTAATTTATTTATTTTTCATTCTGGGATCAAACTCAGTACCCTGTGCTTGTGAGGTAGGTGTTTGGAACCACTGAGCCAGACTATTTTTTTCTCCCAGTGAACTCAGGGTCTCTGTACTGAATTATGTTATTAGTCAGTTTTTACTTTTATTTTGAAGCAAGAGTCTTGCTAAGTTTTGTGAGTTGCCCTCGCTTGGCTTAAATTTGAGTATTTCCTGCTTCAACCTCCCAGACGGTAGAAGATTTGAAAAATATGAAAAACACATTATTCAGAATCTACTTGCCACAGATAAAATTTTGATGTATTTCATACTTTTTCTCTTTTCTCATATAAAGTTTCATTTTCTCTTGGCAAGAACAATGTTCAGCAGACATTCATGCTTAATTTTCTTTCAAATTTTAGATAAAATTTACAAGCACTGAAATACAGATTCATTGAATGTGCAATTCAATAAATTTTGATAAACATAATCATATACCCACTATTCATTCCAATGAAGACAAAATATTCCAGCAGGCCAGAATGTCCTCCACGCTACATTTTTTTTAACCTGCCAGAGTTCAAACCCAAGGCCTTGCTAGGTGAAGTAGCACATGCCTATAATCCCTAGCATTGCAGAGGCAGGGCAGCTTGGGCTACATAATGAGTTCAAGGCCAGCCTGAAATACATAGAGAGACCTGGTCTCAAAAATGGGAGTGAGGAGGAAAAGACCCCACACCAAAAAAATCACATAAATAAACCAAGGGCTTCACGTTACCTCTCAGCTATGCCCTGAGTCCTATAGTTTTCTTGTGATTTTGGGACTGGTTGCGGGCCCTATTCATGCTAGCCAAGCACTTTACACAGAAGCATACCCAAGGTCCAACCTACACCTTCCTTACAGAGACTTTATCTTACAGTTTTCTAACATATAATAAGCAGTTTTCATGTTACAAAAGCTTCCCACAAATTTATGTAAAATTTTCCTATGGGTATTTTAGCACTATAAACAAAATACTTCATTCATTTATACTGTTTAACCCAGAAATTGTCCTTTTAGGAGTTTAATTTTTTGTTTGCATTTGTTTCTTAGACAGGGTCTCCCTATGCAGGACAAGCCAGGCTGAACTCCAGATGACCCTCAATCCTCAGCCTCCCAAGTGCTGGGATTCTAGGCATGTGACACCATGCCCAGCTAAATTATAGTTAAGTAATAGAATGCTATGCAATAATTTTTAAAATGTGACAAAATAATGTTTAATGAAGAGGGAGACTAAGACTGTAGGTCAGTGGTAGGGTGCTTGCTTAGCATGCATGAGACCCCTGGTTCAGTCTCCAGCACTGTAAAAATAAAACAGAATAAAATTTTCTTTCTTTCTTTTTTTTTTTTTGAGACAGAGTCTTGCTTTATAGTTCAGGTTTGTCCTGAACACAGCCTCAAACTCAGCAATCCTCCTGTCTCTGCTTCCAGAGTGCCAGAATTATAGGCATGAGCTACTACACCCAGCATTGTGGTATGTGGTACTGATTGCTAATGGGTGTGAGTCACCACGCCCAGCATTGTTGCATGTGGTTACTGGGATCCAACCTGGGATCTTAAACTTGTAAGGCAGACCTGGAACCACTGAGTTAAATCCCTGGTCCCAGAATAAAATTTAATGACAGAATATGTTATGCAACACTACTGTATGCGAAGAGCTTATATACCAGTATTTCAATTTTATAAAAACTGTGCGACATTACAAACATATATATGAAACCACACAGCCACCCATCCACACGTACACATGCATACGCATACACATGTAAAAATTCTTTTTTTTTTTAAAGTTTTTTGAGACAGGGTCTTGCTTTGTAGTTCAGGCTGATCCTGAACTCAGCCTCCAATTTAGCAATCTTCCTCCCTCTGCCTCCCGAGTGCTGGGATTACAGGCTGGATTACAGGCGTGAGCCACCACACCTGGCATATTGTGGTATGTGGTACTGATTGCTGGTGAGCATGAGTCACCCTGCCTAGCGCTGTTGTATGTGGTTACCAGGGATCCAACCTGGGCCCTTGTGATTGCAAGGCAGTCGCCAGAACCACTGAGTTAAATCTTTGGCCTCTAAAAAAAATTTTTTTTTTTTTTTTTGAGACAGGGTCTCGCTTTGTGGTTCAGGCTGGCCCTGAGCTCAGCCTCCAACTCACATCACAGCAATCCTCCTGCCTCTGCCTCCCGAGTGCTGGGATTACAGAAGTGAGCCACCACGCCCGGCACTGTGGTATGTTGTACTGGTTGCTGCTGGGCGTGAGTCTCCACACCCAGTATTGTTATGTGGTTACCGGGGATTGAACCCAGGTCCTTGCGCTTGCAAGACAGGCGCTGGAACCAGAGCTAACTCCCCAGCCCCTCTAAAAAATTTTTAACAGTACTGGGGATTGAATTCAGGGCCTCACACAT
>PVIR01029536.1:0-21028 GCA_004026965.1 Petromus typicus | reverse complement strand
GCAGCCCAATTTGTGATTGCTGCATCTTGGAAACAACCCAAGTGTCCATCAACTGGAGACTGGATAAAAATCTGTGGTTCTTCTACAGAATGGAGTATTATTCTTCCATAAAAAAATGATAATTTTGAATCATTTCTACTTAAATGGACATACCTTGAGGATATCCTCATAAGTGAAATAAATAGGTCACAGATAGGTACATATTGCATCTTTTCTCTGGTATGAAAAAATGAAGATGTAAATGAGTCCTAGAATTGTATGTTCTATATTGTGAAATTGAAAATAGTCAAAGTAAAATAGGGTGAAGGGGTAAAAATAATGATATTATAACAAAAAGAAAGGAAACAAATTTTATGTATATGGGGGGTGGTAGGGTGGGTAGGGCTATGGGAAAAAATGAGAATTAAGTTGTGTCTTATACTGGTACAAATCCCCATTACGGAGTGCAATCATGATGCATATATGTAATGTACCAATAAAGATTTTTTTTAATTTATTATAGAAGTTGATCGCATTATAGAAAGTTGGTGTTCAAGTTTGAAATGCAGGGCAGGACGGGGTACTGTATCGTTTGTACTGAGACTCTCATAAGCAGTTATATATTGCTAAATGTTTAACATCAGGGTCTTTTCTTCAACAAGGTTTTTTTAAAAAGGTAAAAAATAAATAGTTCTGATTTATAGCTTTTGCCCCTGACCAGGGAGGTAATATTTCCACCTTGACCGTGTATGAATTGGCATAGAAAGTTCCTGTAACTTTAACAGCTTGCTCTGTTCCTACATGCTGATCTGAGTCTGCTCCAGGTTATCACTGTGGTGGAAATAACAACCCACGCAGTCTGATTTAAGGGAAACAGAGTGTTTGGTTCACATAATGGAAGAGCTTAAGAACAGAGCTGACCTCAGATGCAGAAATTTCCTTCGCCAGCTCTTGGATCTGAGCAAGTTGGCCTCTTTCATTCTACTGTGCTGTAGTTGTTGACTAGGAAGTCTGAGATTTAGACCCTGGAGACAGGATAAGCAAAGACTCGGATATTGGATTGAACCCCTCTTGGGTTGAAAATCTCAACTTGCATGTTTTCCAGGTCTGCATTGGACAACTTAATTTGTGTAGTCCGGTTTCTTCATCTGTGTGATAGAAGTAATAATATCACCTGTGTCATAGGCTTGTTTTAGGCATTCAATAGATTCATGAGTTAAAAGCTATTAGCAAGGAGCAAGTACTGAACATTAGCATTATTATCATTCTTGTAAATTCACTATACTGGATACAATTTTTTTTCCACCCAAAGCCTGAATATCAAATCTCATCTAATGATATGACAATCATGCTCATCTTTAGCAATTATTCAGAACAGGGTAAAAGTCAGTCTCTGGAGCCCAAAAATCATCCTTACTCAAATTAAGTGGGCTAATTGAAAATGAAAAGAAGACGGTTTTTCTTAAATGAAAAGGTCACATCTTTGACCTAACATGAGGGAAGGAATGACTGTGGGGTAAGCCCTGAAGAAATGCCTACTATATAATTTTTTAAAATAATAATATCCTTTTCTAAAAAGTCATACAAAATTGATCCCAGTGGCACAAAACTATGCTTTGAGTAAATCAAAGTGACAAAAATTATCCTTTTGTATAAATTAATGGAAAAGGCATTATAGTAGCTCCTTATAGTACAAAGAGCATGGGTATTTGGAATTCAGTAGCAAAGTTACTGCAAATCAATAAAAGCAAAGTAAAATGTGTCAGCCATTTTAAAATATATCATTGTTTTAATCATTGTAGAGAGGCAAAATCAGCCAATGAGTGTTTCAAGTTTTATTTCATTAGTTGATTACTAACTATAATCAGCTGATGAATTAAAGAATTCAGCACTTGAATCTTTCATGTTTTTAATTGGCTAGTTTCTGTTCACTACTAAATGTGCTTTTTCCTACTCTGTCTTATCATCTTCTGACACACATTTTAATACATTGAATGAGTATGTGCAATTAATGGGAAAATGTAAAAACATTGCTCTGAATATACTGAACTATTTCAAAAAATTAATTAAACTAGGTACCAAAAATGATGTTACATGAATTACATTTCAATAAAACTTTTAAAAATGTAATTCTTATTTGAATTATCAGTAATAAATGTTTTTTGTAGCTAATGACAAGCCTTGAGAATAACTCTGTGCTTAAAGTTATTTTTTCTTCAATTTCTTTTTTTTAGGGTTTTTTTTGTTTGTTTTTTTTTAGGTGTTTTTTGAGACAGGGTCTCACTTTGTGGTTCAGGCTGGCCTTGAGCTCAGCCTCCAACTCACATCACAGCAATCCTCCTGCCTCTGCCTCCCGGGTGCTGGGATTACAGGTGTGAGCCACCATGCCCGGCACTGTGGAATGTGGTACTGGTTGCTGCTGGGCGTGAGTTTCCACGCCCAGTGTTGTATGTGGTTACCGGGGATCGAACCCAGGCCCTTGTGCTTGCAAGACAGGCGCCAGAACCACTGAGCTAATTCCCTGGCACTTTTCTTCAATTTCTTACTCGTATTCTCTTTCGCCAATGCTCTGAGGGCTTTCCTTGAGAATGACAAGATGGAGGAAAAAAAGTTTTTAACCAATTTACATAACTCTACCATTAATTTGAATTCTGGCCCTTCCAACATGGATCCCAGTGGTACTTTTTCTAATAGTCTCGTGTTAGTTTTCTATTATCATAACAAATTATCACAACCCAAATACCTCAGTTGGTTTCCTGTTTATTATTCTGTTTTTCCAAAGGTTACAAGTTTGACACAGATATCTTTTGATTAGGACTTAGATGCTCATGGAGCTTCAACCCTTCTGGAAACCTGTCTTTTCCAGTTTCTTGAAACCATCTGTGTTTCCTGGCTCATGTCTTCCTTCCCCCGTGTGTCATACATTGAAAATGCATTTATCACACCTAGTATGCCAAATGCACCGTTCAGCCAGACAGTGCACTGTGAAGGACAGGCTGTTTACCCTCTGATCACGTGTGAACTGAGAGCCAAGGCGCTCTGGCCGTCACCTCTCATGAGAGTGGTTACGTAGCTAATCTGGGTCAAGAGTCCAGGCTGGAGTACGGTTTCTCCTGAATGCCTACAGAGTGCTACCTCGGCTCACGAACTTAAGTTACTTCACAATTCTGGAAAAGGTGGCCTCGTTTGTGTTTGTGTGGGGAAGATGGCTATGGTTCTGTTTGCCACCTGATGTGGTGTTTGCAAACAAAATATTTTGCCAGATTCTTGTGTTTGTGAACCAAACTGTTTGCAAACAACAGCAGTTGTGAACTGAGGTACTGCCGTATTGCTTCCCTACCACTGTAAAGTTGAACTATCACAAGTCAGAGATCCCCTGCATCCCCACATTTATGATGTACCAAGCTATGATTGCAGTGGCTGTCTCAAGTCTATGCAGCGAATATTTCCTATGAATTGCAGGTAACACTTTGATACTTATTGTAAGTCAGTTTAATACTCTTCCCCAAATAAGTCATGCATTTTAACAAAATGTGTTGTTATGTAGGATAGTAATGATCTGTCATTATATACATTTGTCATAATGTATGTCTTAAGGACACTCAGACTTGTATTTTTGCTGTAGATGTCACACTCCAGAAAGACAGTTCAGAAGGAACTCCATCCCCGACTCAGAGCCAGGAGCCTTTGAAGCCTCAGGAGAATATATCACGACCTATTCACCACCCTTTAGTTCTAAAAACTAATTTTGAGGAAGAAGAAGAAGAGGAAGAAGAGGAACAGAATGGTTAGTAAATGTTTTCGGAGATTTCTACTCACATTTAAGAAATACAATCTTTTCCACACAGCTGAACAGTAGAGGTTCATTATATAACGCATAGGACTTGTTTTCATGAGAAAATAGTTTTAGTTTTTACTGAATAAACCTAAAGTCATTATTTTCTGATTTGTGCCATGTCTGTATCTGCTTATGATCATTTGGATTGGAAAGTTAACTTTGTATGATGACTGGGAGACAGATCTCAGATTTAAATATATACAAGTGCGCTCTTATTTGTATTTCACAACTGTCACAAAACACACTGATGCCCATGTATGTTTATTTGCTTAGTTGTTCATCTATTAATCATAGTTTTGTCATACATTTAATTATTGATTATAAAGGTCTGTAATTTCTGGTATACAGTCCATAGTTACCCTCTACCCCGGGGAGTCCTGTCCTTCCCGAGTCTGAGTCTGTGTCTCCCAATGAACAATTCAAGACACATCATATATGGACACTTTTTTCTGAATTGATTCTGATATTTAACATGGCATTGATTTAGAAACCATTTAATTGCTTGTAAGTGTCTTAGTTTTTAAAAATTGAAATGAATGATCCATTCGTAAAACTCTATTTGGGACTTTTTTCTGACTTACAAATTTTCAGACTATGTGGATTTGGGAGAATTTAATTTTAAAAAAATATGTCCTATAGATGCTTCTAGTTTGTGGACAAAGACTCCTGAAGAGATTGAAGAAAAAAGAGTAATAAAGGAGATGTGCTATAAATCGGGTAAGAACTTGAACATTTGCGAATTTTCTAACAGCTGACATGATATATACACTAACCATTCTGCCCTTCCGCGACATTTAGGTGAATACTATAGATTTCATACTCCTGCAGATATTTCAGCATCAAAAAGCACAGCTCCTGCAGTGGAAAAAGAGCTAGAAAAGCCTGTGGAAAATGGCAGCGAATTGCAAGAAGGTAAATACGAGAAGGACGTATTCAGAGTGGTGTATGAGATAGTTGGTATAATATGCTGTGAATTATTTAGTACAATGTGCCCTAGAGCGGTATAAAAGAATAAATAATACAAAAGAAGGAAGTGCTTGAAGTTTCCTATGAAAACCTGCTGTTAATGTAACGATGTGTCCTGAAGGGGCCGGGGATGAAGAGACTGCATCAGCACGCGGTGGCGCTGTGCACCCCACCGGTCGTTCTGAACATGATTTGCTTTTACCACTTTATTTATTTGTGAAATAGATGTTTACAGAAATAAGTGGAGGCTTTTATTTCTAAACAGAAAGGATAATCTAGCCCCAAAAGAACAAACTGGAGATCACAGAATAGTATGGATGGCAGAATAAAGGTGCATTAGCCAAGTGTGCCAGGAAATTTCAGGTCAAGGCGGGTGGGCAAATCCAAGCCTCTCCTTCTTTCAAGGAGCATTTTCTTTGGTACAGTGGGTTTGCTGATCTTGGTGAAAAATTTGCCTTCTACATAAGATGAAAAAAGCATCATATTCCAGACTAAAACCAGGAACGCGGCGAAAAATCTGCAGATGCTATTAGCTCACATCATTTTCTTGTACTTAGGATGAATTTTTAAAAGATATTCAGGAGTACTGGGAGAGAAGTGAACCCTTTTCTGGTTCTCTGAGGATGGGGAAAGGAAGTGAGAGTGGGAGGGCGGAGGAAGAGCGAGGAAGGAGGATGGAAAGAGAGAGAGGAGAGGGAAGAGGGAAGCGGCGCTGGGAGGCGCAGGCGAGTCAGGACAGGACACGCGACAGGACAGGACACGAGACAGGACGGGCCACGCGTCTCCCGGCCGGCTCAGCCTAGTGGCGGCCTCCGTGCACGGAGAGCGGCAGGCGGCGCCGGCGGTCGGAGCGTGCGAACGGGCTGCGCGCCTTGGACCTCAGAGAAGAGCGGATTACAACTTCTCACTCTCAGATAATAAAAACAAGTTAGCAGTGAATATCCAAAAAAAGCTTACAAGGTCAGTTATTTATATTTTGCTTTGTTATTATATTCTAAATCTGCTTTGTAGTGTCAGTTAATTCCTGACACCCTTCACCTAGATTTCTCCCCAAAGTTAGCATTTTACAATTTGAATTTTCACTCTCACTAAATATGCCTGCTGCTGTTACTATTTTCTGCACTGTTTGAGAGTAAGAGAGTAGGCTATAAACACGACACTTGTGTGCTCTTACCCTATAGCATAAATATGAACAGCAATTACTCCGATCAAATTGTTACTTACAACTCCTCTCTCATAGTTCACCAGTTGTGCCATTTATATCTTTTATAGCAAAAAAAAAAAAAAAAATCCTGTGTAGATCCAACCCACTATCACACATTACGTCAGGTTGACATGTAATTTTTTCTGCCTTTGACAATTTATTTCAGAATATATATTATTTAGAGATGTACAAGAATGTTGGGAGAATTTTTATCATGGTATAATTAGTTCATAGTGACTAAGATTTCTCATTTATTGTTCATAGTAAATAGATTTTAAAAAGCAATACCGCAAAATTCACTGCATGGAAAACAAATTAACTATAAGTATATGCTGTATATATGTGTGCAGTTTTAGATTACTTAATTTTTTCAAGTTGTCATTTGATTATAATCTAAAAAAGATAATGTACTTCCTTGCTTTGTTGAAAGTTACAAAAACTTGCTTCAATTAATGGATTGATATATTATTTATCAGATTATTATGGAAACAATATTTACACTGACTTTTAAACCAGTTGTTTTCATTATTAATTTTACTATAAACTTCTTTAAGCTTTTCATGATTCCTAGGGTGACTATATTTCTTTTCCTCCACACTTCTAGGGGATGGGCTTACAATTCCAACAAAATTTAGCCAAGCTGAAAGGCAAGGCGAGACAAAAATATCTCTGGTTGGGAAACCAAGGACTGACATTGCTGCCTTTGAAAATGGAGGTGGGTTATATGCCGTCACCATCACTAACTTATTATTATCAGTTTTTGCCTATTCATGTGTAATCCTAGAGGATGGAAGTATACTGCCAGATAATATACAAGAAGAGCCTGGTGTTTTAGGGAGTGCTTTGTCGGAACCTGTGCCTAGAGTACAGGACACTCACTTTCCTGTGTCTGCATGAGAAGTGTGTGTGGGGGGGCTCAACGCAAGGCTACAATAAATCAGATATTAGGTACGTGCAACTAATGTACTATCACATAGCTATGAACAGGGAGATATTTAATAACTCTTTGAATAAGTTGATGTTAAGCAGCTATATTCAAATGTATATGTCATTATCACTAACAGAAAAACACTCGAGTGACCGCGAATGTGAAATTTACCTATGTGCCGTCATTGCTCTCAGACATCACAGTCTTGTGCACTATTTGTTTCCTACCCAATTTATTTTAGGTGTTTTATACTTGTTTTGGGCAAGAAACAAGCCATTTGGTCAGAGCAGAAACCAAGCCTTTTTGAAATTTTTATTGTTGGTTTTGTGTGTGCTTCATAAACCAGGAAATAAATATAATTAATTCTTATGGATAAATCTCTGTAGCAGAAAGCCTGGCACATGACATATATTCAATAAGTACTTGTAGAATAACTAATTTTGTGTTTAAATGTGGCAAATGACTGGGTGAATGGAAATTTGCTTGAAAGTTGATGGCTACCAGCGGTTAACGCGCTGTGACAGGATGACAAGACGAATCGTGGTCAGCCCAGAGTCTTACCTTTCTGTTAAAGACCTAAGTGATGTCTTTCCTTCAAATTGAACAATTCTGACATGATCTATAGTTTATGAGAAGCAAAAGTGCTTTTTTGCCATTTTATTTCAAAACAATAAAGTAATAAATAGTCTTCAGTACCACACAGGCAGGTTAATGCACGCTGAATTATTAGGGGGAGGATAAGAAGAGAATAAAATGTCATAAGTCCTTTAAAGTCATTGGCAGAGGACCCAGCACATAGAAAAATGCTACCTAAAGGTCAACTTCTTATATTAGCTTTGATTTCTTCACAGGTTAGTATACATCTGGGTGTGCTTTTTAAGGGTTATTTGAAACAAATATATTAAGAAAGTTATGTTGGTATAAGTGAAGGGCCTGGAAATTTTGTGCATAAGTGGTATTTAAAACAACTGTGGACATTTAGTCTGATAAAAATAGAAGCCATTTAAGGAACATGAAAACTGCTTTCATAGATCTTTAAATTTTATTTGGAAGATAAACTTTACTCTGAGAATCTCTAAAGGTAGAACTAAAAAGCTTGTTATAAGTTAAAGTTATTTTCGTTGAATGTATGAATTTTCTTATAATTCTGTAGATATGAGTTTATATAGAGTATTCAATATATAAACATATTGTATACACATACATGTATACATACATGTATATATTCTGGGATTGAAAATACTATGAAGATATAAATTCAAAGAATTTTATTACAGTAAAATACATTACTACTCAACTCCATCAAAATGTTCCTCTTTGCTTCAAGCGTGCTTGTCCCACTGTCGCTGCCACCTTCTGAAGCAGCACTGGAGATTCTTTCCTGTGACTGTATCTCATTGTATGTTTCTGGCTTCCCTAATCTCCTGACTCAATCAAAAACATCACCCTCTCATAGTCATTTTGATTTAGCAGAAGAAACCGAAACTGTACTAGGTGAAATGAACAAGGTGGATAAGTTCATACGTTACGTTGTTAAGAGTCTGTTTTCTTGTTGAATAGTTCTCAGTGGTGAAAGAACCTTGAGTCAAATGTGCTGTGAGACAGGGAGACTATTTTGAGAGGGTGTAATGCATCGTGTCCTTTACTGTAAAGTTTTTTTAAAATTTAGACATTTGCTACGTATTTTGATCACCACTTACATATTTAAAACACATGTATTAGTCTAGGAATTTCTGTTTAGTGTAGCAGAAGGGATGGTATCAGTGAGAGGCGTTTAAACAAAAGTTGACAAGGATGTGGTTCTGTCATAGGAGGTGACTGTTCTGTTCCGCAGAGGATTGTATTTCTTGGAGTAGAAGAAAGTGAAGGTTTAAATGAAGAGAAAGGAATCATCATGTCAAAATGTCCAAATACCAAAGGTAATAATAACTTATCCCTATTATTTACTGATTTGTGATTTTGGATAGAGAAATTAAACATAGTTGTAAAATCCAAACTATGAGGAAAAGTTATAAATTAAATGACATTAAATAGGAGTCAGAAGCCTCAAGTTTCTGGCCCTAACTTTGTTCCTAATTGTTTAGCCATAGAATTTCCATATTTTTAGGGCCGGGGAGTTAGCTTAGTGGTTCCGGCGCCTGTCTTGCAAGTGCAAGGGCCCGGGTTCGATCCCCGGTAACCACATAACAATACTGGGCATGGAGACGCACCCCAGCAGCAACCAGCACCACATACCACAGTGCCGGGTGTGGTGGCTCACGCCTGTAATCCCAGCACTCGGGAGGCAGAGGCAGGAGGATTGCTGTGATGTGAGTTTGAGGCTGAGCTCAGGGCCAGCCTGAACCACAGAGTGAGACCCTGTCTCAAAAAACCTAAAAAAATAAAATAAAATAAAATAAAAATTTCCGTAATTTTAGCCATAGTTTCTTAATCTGAAAAGTTAACCTGCTGGCCTACATTATTTCTAGAGTTATTGCTGGCTTTAAAGTTATTGCTTTGATTAGACAGTAATACCATATTATTTTTAGTGTTCTTTTTCCAATTTAGAACCACTGAATTTCTTTAGAAAACATTGCTTAGGAAAACTATGAATATTATTAGTTTGCGGATGATTTTCTCTTTTATGATCTTGCTAATGATAGGCTGTGAATAACCAAAACACAGGATAAGGTGTTTCCTGTCTGGTTTTATGCTGCCCTCTGGCCTTACAACCCTCAGCCGAATGCCTTTCTGTTGGTCTTCTTTTTCAAGCCCACACTAAGTTCAAACGTCTCTCCAAGAGAGGGTAAACTTGTGCTTTCAGGGGTAACAGAAACTTGCACCGAGGATGAGTCCCAGTTGTACAGTAGGGTGAATGCACATTCAGTACGCAGACTCCCGGGAGCATTTGGGAGAACACTCCCACTGTTACTGTAAGATACACACACTTTTTTCATGCAGGGGTGACCATACGGGTCGGGTCAGTTACGGGTTGGTTGATGCATGCAGAGAGGCAGGTGGCTGTGGATTGATTGAAGTATGCAGAGAGGGAGGTGTTTTGGGCTGAAGGTGGAGTCATAAATCAGTAGGCAGAGCTGGACTCTCCAGCTCAGCCAAGCCTGGCTTTCCTGTTCATATCTGCCTTTTGTTTTTGACTTAAAACCTCAGCCAAAAGCACAGTATTATAACTATGTTAAAATTTGTAAAGTACAATAAAAGCCATAGTAAATTACAGAGGCCCCTTTTAGTTCTGTGCATAAAACAATATCTTATCTATGTGACTTCTAATAGCCACATGAATATAATAAAAATTAAACATAAATTTTTAAAAGTTAAATACAACATAGCAAATGAAAATATACCTCAATGTTTTAAACTATAAAAACATAATATATACAATCACCAGGAGTTATTTTTCATATACAATAAACTCTACCAATCAGAAGATTGATTTAAAGAGTTAGAAAGAAACAGACATTTTTTATAATGGTTAATAAGATGTTGATAATTTTCAATCAACAACATATGTACAAAATGACTTGGGGTTCTACTGTATAAGAATGAAAATACAGAAAGCCTTTTATTTTTATGACAACCCAAGGTTGAAAATGTAATTTCAAACCCTGTGCTTGCTGACCAACTCAGAAAATAAGCTACACAGAGCCGAAATAACCCACAGCTAACAACAGGCCCTGAGTAAAACCATGCTGTAAGCTGGCAACAAAACCAGTACGCAAAGTATATCTCTGAAGGACGGTAGTAAAACAAAAATGTCTAGCACTTTAGTTGTATTGATGTGTGATCACTTAGAATTTGACAGCCTATAGTCAATAATAAGCAAGTAAAAACATTTTTTAAAATACTTTTCTCCTGAATGTTTAAGAACAAGTTATAGTGGAACCTATATTAAGTAAAGTTAACCTCTTACACTCTAACGAGGTCAAACAAGTCTCTTCAGGCAGTACCCTGGAACCATGTGGTCTCTCAGCTCTTCTGTTAGTGTCAGCCCTTAGGACATGTCATACCCTTGTCTAACCATATTGCTTTTTGCAGAAGCATGGGAGATTTTTTTTCTCCAGGCAACATTCCTTTGGCACACCTTTATAGAATCACAGGATCTCATAAAGAACCTTCCTTTATGTCTTGGCTTTTCAGTCATAGTGGCCTTGAAGGGCCAGGGCCAAAATATTGGCTGCCTTTTTAGCCCAGTTACCTTTTTAGTTTTAGTCTCTTAAATTTTAGTTGTTAAACACCCAGGAGAGATCATTAACATTAGCATTTGTAATAGTAATGAACTCAACTATTATAAATCTATTGTATAATAAACATTTAGGTATAAAAACATAGGTGACTATTACAGTTGCCAATCATAGTTGTTTTAGTGGTTGAGTAACTGTCTAATGTTAATATAAAAAGGCTTTAACTAAATAACTATACATAATATTTTAGTATAACAACTGTGTCATAATCTTTGTGATGTACTTAAAAGTCTCTACCATAAAATAGCCATTGTTAGATGTACTTACTCTCCCAAAAATATAAGGCAGATATCTGAATCAAAAGGTGAATATCATACACAATGTTAGAAGACTCATGTAATTATGGAGCATAAATATATCTTGTACCCCAGTAGCAATAACAAGTATCACAATTATATAAAACCTTACATCCTTCAATGTAGTTTCATACCAAAGATATCTCTGTAATAACTCCCTTTTGTTTATCCCAAAGAAATTAATCCCTTGAAAATAACCAGTGTAAACATATAATAATACATACAGAATTTGACCGATACAGATATTTTACAACAGTTTTAGAGGTAAAGCCTTTGATGATGACCAATGCAACCAATTTGCAATAACAGTAATGCAATATTTGTTGATGTGAGTTTTCCATAAGGTTGTGAAAATATCGGTGGTCCCATTAGTGAACAAAGATCAAAATAATTATGTTCTGGGAAGCCGCTCTGTTCACCAAGGGAAGTTTGACTTAGCAGTATCTCCAACTTTAAGGGTTTTTATTTAAAGGAGAGAATATTTATTTATTTATTTATTTATTCATTTATTATAAAAAAAAACCAGAATGTGGCAATAAATATACTGTCTGTAGCTGATATAACTTGTTTGGATTATAGCAATTAAGGGAAAACACACAGTGCTTTTGTAAAATAAATTTGAGCATCACTTAAATCAGCTAGAATCCTATGGGAAGAAAGGCATGCCTTTAAAAACACTTATCTGACTTACAGTTACATATCTTTTAGGAAAAAATTTCAAGATTAAAAGAAAATGAAAGTTACTTGGAGCTCAAACAAAACAATTAGACAACTAAGATTAGACAAACTGAAAAACAGACAAAAATGTAATTTATAAAATTAGAATGCACTCAAATATATTTGGTCATACTTAAATATAATATCTCCTTTATAATTTTAAGCTTATAATTATACTTAAGATTGGTCAAAAACCTTTGTAGGTCAGTAATAGAGATCTCTTTATGATTAGAATCAGGAGAAATAGAAACACTTTACACCCGTATGGAGCACTGTCACTTCGCTTTCTTGAGGGTTAGGGACAAGGGACCATCCCTTCGTTTGAGCAGTGTTGCTGCTAGTAAAGGTAGCACAAAGAAAGACTGCTATCAGTTGTCCAGGAATAGGCTGTGGAGTTTTTGGGGAAGCCATTTTGTAAGCCTGTTCACAGAGATTTTTAGGAGCTCCCTATGTCACCGGAGTGGTTGACCTTTGAAGCTTGTGTCATCCGACTTTGCACACACCGGGACCCCTGGGGGGTTGTTCGGAATCCTGCAAGAAGACACAAGAGAACCCTCTCCCTACTGTTAGCAAAAGGTCAGGCCCACAGCATTTGTTGGATAGTGGATCTTTAAACATTTTAGAGGTGTGAGCAGGGCCATCGTCTCTTTTCATCTTGTATGGCACTCTCATGGTGCAGAAGCAGTGAAGAAGGTGGGAGATCGCTTGCTTTGTTTTTTCTCCATCATGGCTGAGGCACAAGCCATTGACGAATGGGTGTCCATGTAACATGTATATATTTGAGTTTACTAAAGGAGGCAACATGAGCAATATTCATTTACCAAGGTGATTGGCCTTTAATCCTCAGGAATTCACCTTGGTGCTTGAAGGGGGCGATTGGCAGGAGCGGGCCAGAGGTAGAGCACAAGCAGACAATGTGTTTACTCTGTTCTAGTGACAAAGATGGAAGCATAAAGGAAAGGCTCCTTGCTGACTGACAAAAGGGTTGTGAGGAGTAGCTACTGCTAGGGGAAAAAATGAGGCTGGGGAAGCCGACACAGCACAAACAGTCAGTCATTTGCCACCTGTACGAGGCCCAGGAAGATTAGCATACATTTGAGAAGAGCGAGCCTGTGGTAGCTGCACAGCAGTGTATCTAGTGGGCTGTCGGAGGCTGTTTTTGTAATAGCGTGTGGAAGGGCTGGAAGTACAACTTCACGGTAAGTATTGGTGAAAAGGTCGAAGCTGTCATGAGGCAGATATTCCAGTGCTAGGACAATAGTGACAGGGTTTTTAACCTGTGTGGACCTGAACGGAGTTTTATAAATTTTAAAAATAGGGTCTTGCGGTTTTTTGGGATCTGTGATCACAAAACATTTGGATGGATTCTTATCTGTAAACACAAGGGGGGCTTCGCGAATTGCCTGAGGAGACAGGAAGTTTTAAAGGCACTTGGCAGATACTTCAGATCCTATAACAACTTATGTTTAGGACCAGGAAGCTTTGAGAAAAAGGCAGGAGGGGGAAACCCATCTTCTTCATCCGAGGCAGAAGCAGCCTCGGTGTCAGAAGAGGAGTTACGCTCTGGAGAAGGACAAGTTAGTGGTGCCCTACAAGGGGGTCGCCATGTCGGAGGAGGGAGTTCTGCTATGTCATTTTCTTCCCTGAGACCTCCCATGTGTATGTGGAGGCTTGGGGAAAGTCAAGGCGGAAGAAGAAGGTTTATCAACAAACGAGGGAGAGACATTTGGCACTGAAATGGATGAAGGCCCCAGAAGAGGGACAGGGTCAGCGCCATCTTTGGCGTGGGGGTTTAAACACTAAATTATTGCAGAGGCAGTAGAGGAAAAATTGGGGGGTAGGGTAAGGAGGATAACCTGAGATTTTCTGTCTTTTATCCATCTTGTAGAGGAGCGATCTCACCCGAGCTCCAGCTTTCTGTTGTTTCTCAGCCTTGTCGAGGCTGAGAGAGTGAAATCATATAATCATCCGCTAAAGAATTTACCCATCAGGGATCACTCAGCTGATACCTCAGTTGTTTAACTGGTGTACGTGAGTCCCATGTTGTGGTGCCACTTGTTGTTGTGCTTTTGAGAGTAATGGGAACTCGTACCACCAGTAGGATGAGGGCGCAGTCACCACACAGACTCCAGGGAGTGTTTCAGAGAACACTTCCACTTTTATTGTAAGATATACACACTTTTTAAATACAAGGGATGTGACCATACAGGTTGGGTCAGTCACAAATTGGTTGAAGCATACAGAGAGGCGGCCGTTGTGGACTGGTTGAAGTGTGCGGAGAGGTGGCCAGTTTGGGCCCAGTGAGGAGTCACAACTAAGTAGGCAGGGCTGAACTCCAGCCCAGCCGTGGCTGGCTTTCATCTTCATAAACTGATCTTATTGGTACGTTTTATACATACATTATGACCACACTCAACATTGAGAATTTGTAGCTGTACATGACACATCTTGAGTCTCATTTTTTCCCACCCTCTGCCCTCTTAAACTCATTTCATTTTCTGTTTTTTTCCTCACTATTAAATATTCTTAAGAATAGGAAAAGGCACTGGTGATCAAATTAAAATTTTTTCATTAAAAATTATAATAAACCTCTTTCTGTCCATCTCTCACTCAGAAGGAAGTTTTGTCCAATCCATCAAAGAATCTCATAAAAAATATACTATAACTGCAGCTGCTAGCTCTGTGTGACAATTTAAATTTGAGTTAATTGAAAATAGTAAGTTTTTAAATTGCATTAAACCTCATACTTTATAACAACATGTGCCTAGTGGCTGTGGTAACACTGATTCATATCACTTTCAATGTTGTGGAAAGCTTGGTAACTAGCCTACTCCAAAGCTTACAGCAAATGAAGCCTGGAAATCCAATCTAATAGGCCTCCTTGATATAAAATTAATAGGAGTTCTTTTGCATGGTGATATTAAAAATATTGACACATTGATGTCATTTGGTTATTGAAGACAGTGGCTTGTCAATGCATTTTTAGGATTTATCAGTGACATACAAGGCACAGCCTGACATTTAGGAAATCTTAAGGATGCTTTCTAGATTTACTATGCATATATATCGAAGAAGTGTACTGAATTATGTGCTGTTCAGAAAGTAAAATTTCAGCTGAAATCCTTCTTCAATAATATTGACATTTTATTTCTTAATTTGCTTTAAAAGATAACAAGGGCAGTCCTCATCCAAAGCATTCCTTAGCCACCCAAGCAGTACCCACCATGCATGTGTTAAGTGCTGCTGGGAATCTCAATACGAAGTCCAGACAGGACAACTCTTCACGCGAGACATTAGAGCTACTCTCGTTAGGCCCTAAATATAGTTCCGTTGTCATGAATAAAAATAGAATGGTTTGAAATTATTTAGAATTAATCACTAACGGCACAGTACTCTCCTAACTCTGACAGTAAATTGTGATGTAGGCCCTAATAACTTTTATCCACTAATTCAATGTTGATATTAACACAGTATAAAACAAATAATATACTATCTTCTTGGGAGATTCAGTAGTATAACATTTTAAATTTCACACATAGTGAAGTATATTTGTGGCTTTTTACACTTAGAGTTTGGATTATTATTATCTTGGATTTTTGACATTCAGTATTTTGACCTACTCAGTCTGAAAGCAGTGAAAATTCTGGAATTTTCATTCTGCCATGGGAATTCTGGATTGCTTCTATGTATTTCATTTGTTGAACTATAATATTCTTGACTCTCCGGTAGGTATTAAAGTGGGAGGGGAGGGTTTCGCACGAGGAGCTTGGGTCGGTGTGTTCGTTAAGAAACTGCCCCCAGCTCCTTGGGAGCGCGGCTGGGGTGGGTCTTGTTATTTAAGCGAGGAGGCGGTGCGCGCAACTGCGTTAGGTCGAAAGCTCCAACGGAGGTGGAGGTCGGAGGTCGGGGGTCGGAGGTCGGAGGTCGGAGGTCGGAGGTCGGAGGTCGGAGCCACAGCGGAGGCGGAGGCGGGCGCAGCAGCCCCACCAGGGGCCCCGGAGCCCACACAGGCTCTCCGTCCGCGCCGCCTCTGCCACAGCTGCGTGTGCTGCATTGTTTTAAGAGTGTGTGGGAAAATGTTCCTTAGAAATTCTTGGAAAAGGAGGAATTCATATAGAGGTTTGAATGAAAATATATATGTAAAAGCTAAAAAAGATATGAATTTATGTTAGCACTCACAAATTCTGATTATTCAGTCTTGCTTGTTTAAACTAATTATATACTCAACTTATTAGGACCTGAAGAAGATAACTTTTACATTAATAGTATTTTACTGAATTAATTTATCAAAAAGGAGTAGTTTTGACTAAAAGTACAAAACAATTTATGTTGAAAATAGTAATTATATAATTACCTTAAACACATTATAATGATATCTATAATTATATTTGGAATGCAATTTATGTTCTTTTAATAAAATCCACAGATTTCGTGAGAGAAAACCATTTTTTAAAGAAAAGCAGCTTATTGAAAGTTTTCTTATCAATATGTGTTTTCAAGGCACATTATTTTAGTACTTAAAAATGAATCATTCTCTCTTCTAAAATGTATTAGGGTGGTACATTTATTTTTTTCCTCTTGCTTAACATGTGAATGCACAGATACATAATTAGTACCCACAGTGAGTTTTAGATGAAAGAATCTCTTAAAAACTGTACAAATGTATATCTCCTCTAAGTGAATGATGTCCAGCCAGTGAAGAAGCCACATTTTAAAGGTGTGAAAAAAAGAAAATGGATTTATGATGAGCCAAAGAACTTTTCTGACTCTGGAATGCAGAGAGGTAAATATTTGCTATTTCTAGTTTGTAATGTGAAGAAATTGAGCATCATGTATTTCCTTTTTCCCCCCTTTTTCTTTTTCTTTTGTCGTGCTTTTGAGTCAAGATCTCACTATGTAGTTCAGGCTGGCTTTGAATTCGTAGCATTCCTCCTGCCTCAGCCTCCTGAGTGCTAGGATTATAGGAATGTACCACCACTCCTGGCTCAAATATCATATATTTTCTACTTGAAAAATAAATCACTGTCATGTAAAAAGAAGATTCTTTTAAATGTAAACATATTCTTCAGAGTCTAATTAACTTCTTTTACCTGAAATGATTCTGTGTTGTGCTATGAAATACTCAAAGCACAATGTATTAGCTACTGATGTGAAGTGGTTTTTTCTCTCACTCTCTCATCCTTTGCGTCTGTGTTATAGCAGTACAAACTCCAAATCCAAAAAATAAATTGAATTACCATCATCACAACAAAAGCAGGAATGCTGAAAACACACCGTACATCCACGTTCGAAGAGACGCCATTAGGACGGTCCCGTTGAGCGCCCCACCCTGCAGCAGGCCCACAAACAGGTCCTACAATAAGGCCAGTGGTAGTAACAACGAACCCCAAATCCGCGTCTGTCCAGGTGAGGCTCCGCACTGATGAGGCTCCCCGGGCCGGTGCTGGGCGTGTCCCAGGCGCTGGCTAATCTACACTGCCACCGCTCGCTGCTCTCTTGCGGGGCCGTCACCAGGCTCCATCACCAACGTCCATAACATCGCGTGAACGAGTGGCACGACCCCTTCCCCGGGTGGTCCAGCACGTGATTCCAGGGACACGGCAAGAGACTCAGGTCGGGTGCACATGACCTGGTAGCCTCTTCTCCCTGGAGTCTCGTCTCAGGGCACTGCACTTCGCTCCCCCAGGATAGTTCTGTTTTGCCAGGAGGACTGTTTGGAAAGAGCTGACGTTTCTTGTTCCACCAACTGCTTTGTTCAGTTGTCACTCCTAAGCCATTATCTTGGATTTTCTGGAGACCTTGGTGGTTACTTTCTGAACGGGATAGTTGGGGGTTTACCTGTAGTATTGTCAGCAGCTTCTCCGCGCGCCCACCATGGACAGATTGCTTCTAAACCATTTCATCATGTAACAGGCGAAATCAGAGCGCACGTCAGGAGAGCTGAGGCCACAGGGAGAGGCCGCCGAGTCTCTTCTGTTCCTGGCTCGCGTGATTTTGCTCTCCTGCAGTTGGATTTCCTTTTGCTCAACAAAGTGCCATTCGCTTCTCTGGAATTTCATGTTTGTCTCTTTTTTTTTTTTTTTTGTTAGGTTTTTGGAGACAGGGTCTCGCTTTGTGGTTCAGGCTGGCCCTAAGCTCAGCCTCAAACTCACATCACAGCAATCCTCCCACCTCTGCCTCCCGAGTGCTGGGATGACAGGCGTGAGCCACCACGCCCGGCACTGTGGTATGTGGTACTGGTTGCTGCTGGGTGTGAGTCTCCATGCCCGGTATTGTTATGTGGTTACCGGGGAATCGAACCCGGGTCCTTGCGCTTGCGAGACAGGCGCCGGAACCACTGAGCTAACTCCCCGGCCCCCATGTTTGTCTCTTTTCATGTTCACAATGTAGATCATAACTTTGTCTGGGGTTCTTTAACAACTTAAATAGAAGCTATAGTTATTTCAATTATTTTTCTATTTGTTTTAGAATGAAGTGATATATAGTGTATAGATACATGTAAGTAGGGATATTCTTAGATGAAACCGGCTTTTGGTCCTGGTTTTATTATTCCTAGGGTTATGCTTGTTGTTATTACTATTTTTCTGCAGGGAGATGGGTGTGAGGAACACAGTGGTGACTGGGATAGTTTGTTGCTAGTGTCTAGGTTTGTGTGAAAGTGACACCAATTGATATCTATGAAACCTTTACATCAACAGGGCAAAGGTTAACATATTCTCTGTACTGCTATAGACTATGCTTTCGGATCCACTGCTGTATCATAATACCTGAAAATAAAAATCATCACATAAGGTTCAAAATAGAGAAATGTTACAGAAAGTGTGTCTTTTGTGCACTGGATCACTGCAGTATATAAGAGTTTTGGCTGCCTGGGGCAGTAAGTTCATTAATGCAGAGTGTGTGACCACTATGATCACAGATGTCATTTCAGAGAAGGAAATGAGCTATTATCTCACATTTCTGTATTTTAAAAATAAACCTCTTGAAACATTAGTAAACTTCTATATTAAATTATGGTAAAACAGCAGTGTGAAATATTTTTATTTCATCCAGAGACCATCCTGTCCTGTAGCTTGGCCTAGCAGATCTGTAACCATGTTCTCTGGTAACTTTAAGTGGTCTTAATAAACTCACTTATATTTCTGATGCATTAGATTCAGCTAAATTAAATGTTTAGAGAATAGATTCTTCACCAAGGTGCTTACAACTTTGCAACCTTTTGGAATATGGTTTAAAAGTTTTGAAATATTTAAAAGCAGTCTTCTTTTTTGTTTTTCTCAGACAAATACATGTCAACATCATATAATAGGTCAGCCTGGAGAAAAAGAATTCCTTTTTCAAAAACATATTCAAAAGCCGAAAAGATATATCCAGGTAAGTATTTACTCGTGATTTTCAAGTATCGTGTAGTTCTAAAAATGAGTATTTTTCAGTTCAGGGAATCTATTTCAGAAAACATTAAAATGTATATTTAATCATTTAGAATTTAGTGGTTATTTTGTCTCCTAGCAAGTTTGCTTTGTTTTTTTTCTCTTTCTATGTTTATGTATTACCAGAAGTCCTGCTGATAACAATTCTTTCCTTGTTAAGAGGCTTGGTAATTGCACCAGTCACCTAATATGTTAACATGAGATTTTTGCTGCACTATAAGGCAAATACATAAAGCAGTGTTTGGGTATAAATAAAATATTCAAATCTTATAATATCTATTAGACAATCATGGGTTGGTACAGGACAACGGGGTGCCCACAATGAATTTTATTGGCCAGGGGTTGCCACACGATTCTGCCCCCATCTTTGTACTTTGTACTCCGGGAGCTGACGGGACCCTGCAGCCCCTTCTGAGTGGAGCTTTCTGGTGGTCCTGACTGCAGCTCGTTCATTTGCGAAAGTGGCTTCATGTTTCCTCCCACCCAGTTTTGGGCAGGCTCAGTAGGTTTGGAAAAATTACACAAGATAAAATGATTTCAATTATTTCTCAAGCAAATGGCTCTCCTGGAAAAATTACATGTGTCGAGTTCTTATCAAGATAAGTAGCCCATAACTTTCAAAATAGTTTAAAGTATGCAAGCTCCTCTTATATCAGAAATTCCAACAAGAGACCAGAACACATCAACACTAGTCATCCAGACTCTGATTACCATTTCCAAAATAAATAGCTAGCATGACAGTTTACACCTTTATTGATTGCAGTACCCAGACCCCTGCCCATATTAGTATACTTGGACACAGCTGTTTTTTTTGCCTCATCTCATCCTGAATCATATTTTACTGTGTCTCAGTCACTCTGTCATTGCTGGACAAAATACCTGACATGCATAACTTAAAGGAGGAGAACTTTTTTTGGCTTATGGTTTCAAAGGAATCAGTTCATGTTTGGCTGGCTCCAAGGCAGGAATAATATGGTGGAAGGATGTAGCAGAACAAGGATAGTTAGTTCACGGTGCCTGGGAAGCAGAACAGGGTCGAGCACTAGGGACAGTATATGGTACCCAAGATCTGGCCTCCGTTGCCCACCGAGGCACACTCAAAAATGTGCTTCTCTACTACCACAGGTAGCTCCCAAACCAATTACTTCCAGAGAACTCTACTGCTATTCACTTGACTATATTTTCAAACTTTGTGTGCCTTTTTCTTTGCGATTGTACTTAAGATGTGAGAAGGAGGTGAAAGGTTACTGAAAATCCTAGATAAAACTAGAAAAGAACTACAGCTTTTTTTCTCCTGTGGTTTCTTATGTACGGGTAGCCACTTGGGATAGGAAGGAAGTGCTCCTCCCCTGTTCCTGACTCAGTGACTGCTCTTCTGAGTCACTTTCTCTTCTTCTGTCTCATGGTGAACTGTAAGAGTATTTGGGGAAGG
>PVIR01029535.1:0-20938 GCA_004026965.1 Petromus typicus | reverse complement strand
GAGTCTCACTTTGTGGTTCAGGCTGGCCCTGAACTCAGCCTCAAACTCACATCACAGCAATCCTCCTGCCTGTGCCTCCTGAGTGCTGGGATTACAGGCATGAGCCACCACACCCAGCACTGTGGTATGTGATACTGGTGAGTCTCCAGGACCATAATGGTATGTGGTTAACCAGGGATCGAACCCGGGTCCTTGCGCTTGCAAGACAGGCACCGGAACCACTGAGCTAACTCCCTGTCCCATCCCTCAAAATTCTTATGTGTTCTGACTTTGGGAAGTTACTGGTTACTGGTAGTGCTATACTCATCAATAATCCATTGATCCACTTAAGAGCTCAGAGGGTTTTTTTTTTAAGTTATTTGAAATATTTATTGTTACATTACATATAAACACCATGATTGCTCTCAACAATGGGAATGTGTACTAGTATATGACACAATGTAATTCTCATTTTTTTCCATAGCCCTACCCACCCTACCACCCCCACCCCTTGTATACATAAGCTTTGTTTTCTTTCTTTTTTGTTATAATCTCATTGTTTTCCCTCCTTCACACTATTTCACTTTGAGTATTTTCTATTTCACAATATATAACATATATTCTAGAACTCATTTACATCTTCATTTTCTCATACCAGTGAAAACATGATATTCACACATCTGTAACCTATTTATTTCACTTATGAGGATGTCCTCAAGGAATGTCCATTTAAGTATAAATGATTCAAATTTATCATTTTTATGGCAGAGTAATACTCTATTCTGTAGAAGAACCACAGCTTTATTTATTTATTTATTTATTTTTAGGTTTTTTGAGAGAGTCTCGCTTTGTAATTCAGTCTGGCCATGAGCTCAGCCTCAAACTCACATCACAGCAATCCTCCTGCCTCTGCCTCCTGAGTGCTGGGATTACAGGTGTGAGCCACCATGCCTGGCACTGTGGTATGTGGTACTGGTTGCTGCTGGGCGTGAGTCTCCACACCCAGTATTGTATGTGGTTAACCAGGGTTCAAACTTGGGTCCTTGTGCTTGCAAGACAGGCACTGGAACCACTGAACTAAATCCGCGGCCCTGAGAACCACAGCTTTTTAATCCAGTCTCCAGTTAATGGGCATTTTGGTTGTATCCAAAATTTAGCAATCACAAACTGAACTGCTATAAACATGGGTGCACATATGTCACTTTGATATGAATCTTTTAATTCTTTTGTGTATATATGTAGCAGAGGAATAGCATATGTGGTTAGGAGTTGCAGCCTGATAGGAAGAGGTGGGTTATGCAGGACATGACATCAAAGGGTATATATTTATTTCTGGTTCTTCCTTCTCCTCCAACTCTTCCCATTCCTCAATTCTTGCAGACCTGGTTTAAATAGCTTTGCCCCCCGAGCCTTCCATGATGGCATGGTGACTGTGGACTGTCTCTAAAACAGAGAGTCAAATAAACTGCTTTGAGTGTGTGTGTCTGATATTTGGTCTTAATAATGGAAAAATAATTAACACAGTGACATACTGAGAGGATCATAAAACACTTGAACAGTTTTTATTTTAACATGAATTCCTGAGGAATATTGGTGCTGGCTGTTCTCAAGGAATGGGAACAGTGAAAATATTGTGTTCATCAAACCCAAATAAAATCTGAGTTTCAGAGTTTTCTAATATAAAATTTGTATGAACATTAAATGCCTGGAATAAATGCTATTTTCTTTCCCGTAACTAGTATTTAGATTAATTCATTAAACACATTTTAAGTAATGTACCAGACCACTTAAAGTGGATATTTTTATAGATAATTAAATTCACGACCTATTAATTGAACAAATCCATCCATAAAATTTAAGTAACATAGAGTTTTTGAAGAAAGTGAATTTTATTTAACATTAAATATACTCATGATTATGTCACAGAATATTTTCACATTTTTAGATTCAACTGCTTCACTTGGGTCAAATTGATTTTGTCTTTACATATATCATCCTATAGATTTTATCTGCATAAAATTTAAACATTTTAATTTTCTTGTTGTCTTTGAAGTAATTTATCAAATGATTTGTATAATAATACATTATAGAACAGAATAAACTCTGTATATTATTTAGAATATTTTTGACTGATAGGGGCCGGGGAGTTAGCTCAGTGGTTCCAGTGCCTGTTTTGCAAGTGCAAGGACCCGGGTTCGATTCCCCGGTAACCACATACCATACTGGGTGTGGAGACTCACGCCCAGCAGCAACCAGTACCACATACCACAGTGCCAGGCGTAGTGGCTCACGCCTGTAATCCCAGCACTCGGGAGGCAGAGGCAGGAGGATTGCTGTGATGTGAGTTTGAGGCTGAGCTCATGGTCAGCCTGAACCCTGTCTCAAAAAAACTAAAAAAAAAAAAAAAGAATATTTTTGATTGATAAAGAACCAAAAACACTCTTTAATATTTTTAATAGCTCAGTTTATGAGGATACTACACTACAAAGCTCTTGCCTTCTGATGTACGTCAAGAAATATAAGGGTAAGTTGAGAGAGGATGAGATACGCTTAAACCTAAAGATTTCTAAAAAATCTTCACCAAGCCAAAGCTTTTATAATGGCTAAGTACATTGTAATAAATGCTTTTGTCTTGTACAGAGAATTATCAACCTAAGTACAGTATGTAGCAATTAGACAAAGTTGAAATTCTTTGCATGGGAAAATTATAACTTTTTAATAATAAACGTATTCACTTCTATAAAGCTGAGATATATTTAATGGTTAAAATAAGAAAAGTTTCAGAATAAAACTGCATAGTATGTCAGGAAATGAGAACTTTTTCCCATTCTAAAAGGAATTTTTGGCATTCCATGTTTGAGAATAAAGACCACATCATAAGAGCATGAATTTTAGAAGAATAAAAGAAGTTTAAATAATAGGAAAAGAGAAAGGGCACAAATGCATAGGCAAGATGACGCAGTTCACAGCAGTAAACGAGAAAGAAAATTAATTAGAAAAAACTCAGCATTGAGGCATACATCAAGATGTCCCCCCTAAACTTCATACATTCATAAAAGGGGCTTTGGGGAGATGACTTGGTCATGGGTGTGTCACTCTGGAATTAAGGCTGTGTGGTATGGTTCAGTCCACTGATTGGTTTAAGTCAGTCCTGGATGTGGATAACGTGAAGGGTTGCCATGGATATGGGCTGCACCAGCCACTAAGCTTGCAGCCTGAATGAGTGAAAAGTCCAAAAGACTCTGCTCAAGATCTTCCTTATTTTTCAATGGATCATTTCTACTCTGGGGTGTCCCTCTGTCATGTTGCCTTACCTTGCAACTAGGCAAGTATGAACTGAAATTTCCAGATAGTGGAAGCTAACATGAACCTTTACTCCTTTGATTTTCACTCTTGGATACTTTATCTCAACAATGATAAAGTAATTAAGATAATCATGAATGTTATTCACTCTAAAATCAAAATAACAGGGGAACCCACATCAAGATGATCTGTAGCAACATGTAAGTGCATGTATCTGCTGCTGATTTTTCCCATAATGTCAAATAAATATTCAAAAATATCAATACAATGCAGAGTTGTTTCCTCATAGTAAAAATTAGTAACTGTGTATTATATATTACTGATCCATAAGTGGAAATTGTTGGAATTTAACATAAAATATGAAAGAAGAAAAGAATTTGTAGGCTGCAAAATGTGGATGAACAACAGCAGTTGCATTGAGCATTCCTTACATTTCATTCTTCTCATTAATGAATTTTTCTCAACATCATGTCTGAAAAGGAAATTGGCACACTTAGCCCTTTTTATTCATTTGACAGGTTGACATCTTTAAAATATATCTCATGATTAATCATAATCAAAATCACTATCAAACAGCGACTGTACTCTAAAGAGCAAAACTTTGTGAAGCAAAAATACAGAATATTTTGTCAATATCACTGCTGCAGTGTTACTGGTGTGACACCTTCACTATACCATTTTTAAAGTCTCCCTACATACTTGAAGATCTATTACCTATGAGGAACAAAGGTTATAATTTAGTAAACAATAAAAGAAATTATATAGAAAGAAAGAGAAAGATGGAGGTGACATAAAGAGAGAGACAGAGAAAGAGATAAACAGAGAGATAGAGAAAGAGGGATAGAGAGGTAGACAGAGACAGTGACTGACACAGAAATAGAATCAGCTACAGCCCCACAAGGGAGGAAAGCCACTGATTCAGTTGTGATTATGTGGCACTCTGAATTGTGTACTACTCGCATTGCGTGACATCCTTCATTGATCAAGTTAACATTTATTAGCAATGTTCACTTGTCTTGTGGACCACAGATAGAACAAGTTTCAAAGGTTGTAGTGTATCAAAAAATGTTTAAGTAGCATTAATCATGTAATTTTTTTCCTGTTTTCAAGAGCATAAAAGGAGAGACCTTTTTATTTTAAGATTGTTCACACCTACTCTGTTCTTTTCAAGTCCATAAACATTAATCCTACATGTAAACATGTCTGTGTGTATGTACATATATATGATCACATATGTGTACACATACGTGAGTGTACATACATATACAAATACTTGTGTATGTGTGTATACATGTACATATTTAAATACATTTTGAGCTATTCTAGTTTTTTGATATGATTACTTGAAATCTGGCTATCAATTCCATTATTTTAAATATCTACCTTTAAGTGTAGTTATTGAGTTTTTAGAACCCATCATTGAGTTTTTATATCCACTAAAACCTTCTTTGCAAAAAATTACTTTGTTCTGTGAGAGTTCAAGATTTATAATAAGTTTTATATTGATAAATGAGCAATATCTCACCATGTGAGTAGCGTGTGACACTGAATGTCACATAATTAAAACTGAGAAAATGTTTCCTCCCTCTCTCTCACTCCAGGATTGTGGATGATCAATCCAACAGCAAGAGATTTGTGAGAGATCTCAGCTGCCGAGGAGGAAGAAAAAAGAGGAACCCTCACTTCAGCTGAGGTCAGCAGAATATACAAAATGTGGGAAACTGCAAAAAAAGAAGAAAAAAAACTAGAAAAGCACCACCTAAATAAGGCTGTATCAGTGTGTGATGAATCTGTTTAATGACAATGACTGGATACATTTTTGCCAAATCCTCAAAAGGAGACAAAAGCAAATGTGATTGGGGAGGTTCCTTGTTAAGTTGCCAAAAAGAAAAAGATTCCTTTGAACCAATAGATAGGGACAATTTTGTTCAATGTAACACCAAAACATTTTTCTCCTACTCAACTATAAATTGCTCTCTATTGAGCAATCGTTTTTATCATTCCCTCTTCACCCTGTGGTACCATACCCCACTTGTCGATGTCTATCTCTCCAGCTCTATTAGACTTCACATATGAATGGGCTATGCAGTATTTTGCTAACTTGACCTAACTAGTATCATGCCCTGTAGTTCTAGACATGTTACAAGAAGCAGGGTTTCATCTTTTTGTGACTAAATATTATTTTATTTTGGACATATGAAACAAACAGGATTTCATTTTCAACAGATGAATACTATTTTATATTCTATATATGAAGCACTTTTTACCTATAGTCACTGGATACACATTTAGGTTGGCTCATATCTTTGTGTCATTTTACATACCATATGTAGATATGGACTATTGTGAATAATACTACAGAAACATCGGGAAGAGGAAGTCTTTGCAATTTACTGATTTCTTTTCCATTGGACATGTACCCAACAGAATTATCCCTAGGTCATACAATATTTCTATGTTTAATCTTTTGAGAAAGATCATAATATTTTTGTAACAATTGTACCAGTTTATATTTCACCAAAATGGTATAAATACCTTTCTGCTCTGTATCTTTCTCACTGTTTCCTAAATTTAAAAACAAATCTGTCACTATCCCACAAGTAAATGTAAGCTGCAAGTACACTTAATAAGTGAATTGTTTTCACTTTTATAGTTTCTTTTCATGGAATATAAATTAGATAATCATTTTCTAGTTACACAGACATTCCTTCTTCTCTTCATCTTGCATAAAACAGCTAAAGTTACTCCTTTTCATTTTTCTTTACCAATAAACATTGAAAAGATGAAAAGTCATATACAAAGGTAATATGGACAGATGTATCTACCTCATAGGTCTCAGATAAGGGCAACAAATTATCTATTCTTAAGGTCAGAAAAGTTTGATCTATAAGGTTGCAAGGACTGGTAAGATAAGTAAAGGTTAGTCCAGGAAGCAAATTTATAAGACAAGAAAAATTTTTCCTTAGGTTTTAATAATAATTGTTAAAACCAGACAGAATGTGAATAGTGCCTGACTTTACTAAAATTAAACTTTCCTTTGGTTTATTTGCATAGGCTTTAGGATTTAATCTGATTTCAAACTAGTACAGGGGCCAGCAGTAGGCATTGTATCAAAGTGCACAAGGTCCTGAGTTTAATCCTTAGAACCATGTCAAAAAGAAAAAAATTATAAAAACAAAAAGATCAGTTATAAGGTTAGTGATTTTTTCTTGCATACTTAAACCTGTAGATTAATCATGTGATCTATTTTCATTCTCCAAAATAAACAAAAACATATAATCTTCCCCACACACAGGCCAGAGATTGATTTAAATTAAGTTTTCATATTAATTAGGTAGCTGTTAGTTAAGGAATATTTTGAGAAATAATTGTTTTTGTATTATACATTGAAGATTATTTCAAAATATGAAGGTTTTCTGGAAGTGTGACTTGCCTATCCCCAAAATATTGCTGACATAACTGAATGTATCAATTATAGTTTTACATTTTACAAATCCTTGATTTATCATACAACTATAGAGTTATTCTCTTATCCTTATTTTTCTACTTTATATTTCAAGGGCATCATGTCATAAAAACTCTAAATTTACATTAAATTATTATTGTAAATAATATCTTCTTTTTAACATAACTCCTTTATAAATACCAAAATACAAATATATCCTTTATAAAATATATTACATTTTATAAGATGTAGGATAAAATCTAATTTACGTTCTAGATTGTAAATATGACGCTGAAGCATTTTAAAAACTCCATTAGCCTCTATTAATTTGGAAGTTATTACTGATAACGAATAAAAATGAAGTTCTTTAGAAGTTTGCATTATAAGAAGTGTATGACAAAGTACATATATATGTGTGAAATTATGCATACAAATAAGAGTTCTGAATAATAATATCATTACATTGAGAGAATTCTGAGGACATAAATGGAAACTATTTTTTACTTAAAATTTTCAAACTCTTCTCAAGTGATGAGTTTCAAGTTTACTAATATAGACTTATTAATTTTAGTATTAAATTGAAAAATCTGACCAGATTACCATGAATGTGAAAATCCATACAAGTTAATTCACTGTGATTTAATCATGATGAAAGAGTTCAAATTTCATGAGGGTATAGCAGGTGAAAATATGATACAGTTTTTCACTAAGAAAAACTATGTAATATCTTAATAGAAGTAGTTTATTAAAACATTTATAAATAATAATTTATGCAAACATTACATAAGCACAAACACAAATACAAATGTGTATTTTTTTGCTCTTGACTTCTTTGTTCTTAATGTTAATTATCATCTTTACAATTCACAACTGGGATTACTTATGAGTGAAGTAATTGTTACTTCAAAATATAAGCTATTAAGATTTAAGATGCTTCAGAGTATATATGATAGGATTTTAGACCCCATGTGTACACATCAACACGGTTTTAATTATATACTCTTTGATATCTTAGAATAGAATTTGTTTTACAATTGATACAGAAAACATGAACACTGGTTTTACATGATTTCTCTAATCCATTATTCAGGGTCTATATTGTGTAAACTAAACTTTAATTTCTATTTTTGAATTAGTTCAGATAAATTTTACTCTTCTTTGATTTTCACCTTTTAAGTATTTTATTTTATTTTATTTGAGAAAGGGTCTCATTTTGTAGATCAGCCTGGTCCTGAACTCAGCCTGGAACACTCAGCAATCTTTCTGCCTCTGCTTTCCAAGTACTGGGTTACAGGTGTGAGCCACTATGCCCAGCACTGTTGTAGGTGGTTCTGATTTCTGGTGGATTTGAGTCGCCATGGCTGGCATTGTTGCATGTGGTTACTGGAATCAAAGTAGGGCCCTTGTGTTTGCAAGGAAGGCGCTGGAACCACTGAACTAAATCCTTGGCCCATTTTAAGTATTTTAATTAGAATGAAAGTTATAATTTTTACAACACATGTTACTCAATGACTTAATAAGTATCTCTGATGTCTAATTTTAATAACAATTATAAAACACTTTAAGAAATGTATCATAAATTTTGAAAAAAAAGCTTAAGTTTTTGTATCAAAAGATTCTTCAAATGCTTAAGTATTTCTAAAACCAAAATAATATCTGATGAGAAAGTGAATATGCCCTTCCATACTGATTTTTAAAATTAAAACATGACTAAATAATTCCAAAGAAAGGCATTTGTTGTCATTTTCTTACTAATGTTATTGTTCTTACAGAGCTTACAGTATTTTAATATTTTGCTAGCTGCTTACATTCACATAGAAATAACTATTTTAATCTCGGTTCATGGAACCCCCAAATTACACTTTGCATAGTAACTCTCAACAGTTCTCATGATTTTTAATGGGACACTGCTCTGTACCATTATATCAAGTATTTTTTTTTGTCTCTTTCTAGGAACTTTCCTTTCAAGATTGCTACAACACAAGGGAGTGATCGGTACCAAACCACAGGACTAAACGAGCACATTCTTCAGATTCTCTCATGTGCATTATTCTGTCAGCTCCGAAGTTCTTGGGAAAAAAACAAAACAAACAAACAAACAAAAAAACCCCACGAGATTTTAATGATGTAAGTTAACTATGTACATACTCTCATCAGAGTGACCTTGACTTCACTCCATTGAGTTAAAAACATGTCTGTCCTCTTTCCCAGAAGTATAAAATGGCTCTCAAGGCCAGTGCTACTAGTTTGGTTCATGGGTTTGAGTAATATACAATAGATATGGTTAGGTTTTCCATAGTTTTGTGTAAAAATCTGTAAGGAAAAAGAAAGTAAATTTCCTAATTGCATCATGGCAAGAATATCTGTAAGATGGTGAATATAACTACAAACCTTCAGGGTAAAAGTATGTTTGAGTATTCTTTCTTAGTAGGTTTCTCCCCTTGAAGAGGTGGTTAAGATCACAGTGTTTTGATCACAGTGGCACAAAAATTAAGGATATATCAGGATCCTGTGGTCAGTTATTTGCATCTTTTCCATTATAAGTTCTTTGCATTTCTTATTGATTATTTTAAAGAGAAAACAAGTAGAAAGCAACCATAGTAAAATGGAAGTGTTCACTCATGTTAAGCCTTTTGGAAGGCTTTGCAGTTTCCAGTTCAGCAGAGGTATACATTGAATCTGTTAGATCTACATTTGGTGGCAAAATTATTTATGCTTTTGGATGAACAGTGGCTACATCTTTTCCCTTTAGAGTTGTCCCTGTCTAAATTCTAACTACATGTTTAGGTAATCTTTCCCCATTTCAGAAATCATTTAGTTAACTCCTCCTCCTTACTTCTAACTACTCTTTTTACCTCTGGTAACATTTTTAATGAGATAGCAGCACATAAAGCTCAAGCAAAAATCATAGGTGCATATACTGATAAACTTCCCACAGTGAGTATACCCATGCAATAAGCATCGAGGTTATAAATGCAAAATTTTCTCCACTCAGAAAAGACTCCTACACTATCCTACAGGTAGTTCAGTGCCAAATGTAATCAGCTGCTCTTCTGACATTCAATATTGAGGCACTTTTGCCTGATTCTAAATGTTATGAAAACCAATGCAGATGCTATCTTTCTTGTTCATGGAGGTAATACAGGGCCTTCTAACCAGGACTATATTTATTATTTCCAACAGAAATAATACTGCTAGAGCAGTAGAGTAACACAAGAGAAATCCTAATGACTAGTCAATTAACACTGATATCTGTGACATGACAAAATACTGAGTATTGCTTTCACTACCTTATTATGCACCTGGATAAGGTCAGGTGAACATGTGGCAATTTCTTGGATGAGGTTATATAAATTAGGTGTGTCAGTGTTTATTATAATCTTGTGTTCTCCTTTTGAGTAAAACACTTACTATTAAGACATTAATAGAATATTAATATTTCCAAGTGATTTACAGAAATAACTAACTCTGAAGTTCTACATTTTGTCTAGTTTTCCAAATGTCTTCATATTTAAGTATTAAAAGATAGTTTCAGAATGTGTTATTTTAAGAAATACTAAAGCAAAAATCATAGCATGACATTGTAAATGACTTTTAAAGGGTAGAAAACTTAATATATCTCTTAGATGGAGTTTATAGTTCACATTGCAAAACATTTTCAAGAAAATGACCAAGTTAACCTTGGTTCTGAAGGTCTCTTTTGTTTGTTTGCTTTTTATTTTCTCTTCTACTTTCATATTATACTTGTAGTTCAAGCAATGAGTTTTAGAGCTACACGATAGTGTACATATCCTCAATTTAATGCATTTAGAAGTCATTACTAATAGTTTTCTTTTCCTGTTCTGAAAATGTTGAAATAACCCCAAAAGATATGAGGTTATAAAGATCACTTACTTTTCTGTGTTGCAATTTATCTGATTATAAGGTGAGCACAATGTCTCCCATCTACTTTGGTGTAAAGACTTAATGAGCACAAAAAGTTTCTAGACTTTAAAAGAAAGTAGGCATATAACTCATATTAATAATATGCCTGTCAGATAGTAACAAGAAATGTGTTAAACAGTATTTCCCAATATCAGAAAAGTCAAAATATTCACTTTTATCAGCTCTTAGCACTAACCTCTTGGAAGATTAAAGACCCTTCTCTTTTATGTAATAGTCTCTACAAGTTTTTTAGCTCAAAATTTGGAAAAGGGTATGCCTAAATTATAGAAGATTTTTAGCATTAAGAAAAATAAAAGGAAAATCTAATATTGGCCTATTGAAATAATGAGGGCATAGTAAACAATTCTTTAAAAACCTATGAAACTTTAAAGCAATAAGAAAATGAAATATATGTATGTGCAAAAGCTGGAGTCATTTGAGAAATGATAACAATGATATAATTACTCAAAAACTATTTTCTTACATATTTTTAGGAAGAGATACGATTTTCAACATGGATAAAATAAAACAAATAAGAATGTATTGTAGGCAAAGAAGTACACTACAAATGAATTTGAACTTCAAATACTAAAAATTCAGGGAAGATATAAAGAATTTCCCACAAAACAATTTTTATAAACTTTAAAAATGAGAATATAAAGGCTTTTCAAAAAATTGAAACTTAGGAAGTTACAGTCTTTTAAAATAAATGAATATTTTCACCATGGTATGGATAGAATATCAAGAGAGTGATGTTCAACTTTTTGAAAGAGACCTGATTTCTGAAAATGTTTCAAGCCTCTTTGAAATTGGATTCTGCACCAAATTCCCTCTGTTTTAACATAAACATTTTATATAACATCAAAGTGCCAAAAATTTAATTTTTTGTCTAAATATTTTTTCAAATGAATTTGATTATTATGTTAGAAAAGAGGACTAAGACGATAAACCTTATTACCTACATACATTAAACTCTGGCAGTACTTAACATATCCAGTCTTATCTTCAAAACTCGCTCAATCTGGTACAAAATTGTTTTTCTTATATATACAAGAATAACTAAGACTGTTTACATGATGCATTGTAAAACTCTTAATTATGTCTTTTTAACCATTTGAAATGAAGATTTACAAAAATCATAATAGTGAATATGGATTTTATTCTGTTGTGAAAGGGATTTATCTTATCATGCTTCTGTGCACAGAAGCCGAGTCCTTCCATTTTCTTGTGTCTATAGCAACTATTATGACCTTCTTCCTATTCTTTTTAAAATCTGCCAACTCCTTTGTCCGAAGCTCTTTCTCAAATCTCTTTACTTGAGCTTTCCTCTCCTGTTTTATTCCTAAATGTGTTTCTGACAGTTTTCTTTAAAATAACCTGCTAAAGAAGCTCCAAATAGCAGCTATCGACCAATATTTGCTTAAATAAGGGGTTTGTCAGCGATGCTGGCTCATTTTCTCACCGGGCTCTTGAAAGCGTGTGGTATCTAGCATCAAACAATTTGTAGCACAGACAGAGAGCAGAGGACTTGGCAGTGATAAGGAATAGCAAAGCAGAAGAGAAATAATTATTTTTAACAGTTGAATTGCCTTGTGATCTTTTGTAAAAATGACTGTGACCACGCTACTCAACACACCAATTAAATCAGGATCCTGGGGCCATGCCTTCCCATGCTTTCCAGGAGATGCCAGTGCACGTGAAGGCTGGAACCGTTCTTCCTGGAGAAAATGTTTCTTGAGATTTGTACTTCTTTTCAGGCAACACAGATTAGAAGTGTAACTAACATCCCTGGGGTCTGGCACAAATGGTTATTGTATTAAAGAAGAAAAGGAAGTGATAAAAAATATACAATTAAAATATAAAAATAATTCAAGATATATGTGTGGTATATTCCTAGCAGATTTACAAAGCATAGATTTGGAAATAAAATGTATTTCCAACGTGCAAAATAAGAAAATAACTGTAACTTCAACAAAATCTCAAATATGAGTAATAGCTAAAAATAAGTATAATATTGAAGAAATAAAAGATATTTCCTTAACATCATTTTTAATGAAATTAGGAAAAGGGATTAAACATTTTAAAAAATTAAAACAGTATATGGGCCAGGGAGTTAGCTCAGTGGTTCCGGCGCCTGTCTTTTTTTTTTTTTTTTTTTTTTTTTTTTTTTTTTACATTTTTTTAAATCTTTATTGGTACATTAAATATATACATCATGATTGCACTCCACAATGGGGATTTGTACCAATATAAGACACAACTTAATTCTCATTTTTCCCATAGCCCTACCCACCCTACCACTCCCCCATATACATAAAATTTGTTTCATTACTTTTTTGTTACAATCTCAACATTTTCCCCCTTCACCCTATTTTACATTGAGCATTTTATATTTCACAATATATAACATACCTGTCTTGCAAGCGCAAGGACCCGGGTTCGATTCCTCAGTAACCACATACAATACTGGATGTGGAGACACACGAACAGCAGCAACCAGTAACACATACCACAGTGCTGGGCGTGGTGGCTCATGCCTGTAAACCCAGCACTCGGGAGGCAGAAGCAGGAGGATTGCTGTGATGTGAGTTTGAGGCTGAGCTCAGGGCCAGCCTGAACCACAAAGTGAGACGCTGTCTCAAAAAACCTAAAAAAAAAAAAAAGAAAAAAAAAGAAAAAGAAAAAATTAAAACAGTGTACTAAATTATTTTTTAAATTTCCTTCTCCAATCCAATTTCTGTACTTTTTATAAATAAATATTTGATATCATAGCCAAAAATGTAACTAATATTAATTGCATTTATTTATTATTATTTTTTTAATTATTGTAGACAGGGGCGACTGTGCCATCAAATCTGAGATGGGGTTGGAGCTTACTGGCCTCCATGCCCATGCCGGAAGAGCACCCAGGGACTGAGTTTAGCAGCGGGTGGCTCGGGAACTGGCAACTGTGCCACCGAATCTGCGCCGGGGTTGGAACTTACTGGCCTCCAGGCCCACGCCCGAAGAGTGCCCAGGACAGAGTCTGATTTTCTCCACAGCAACTGCAAAAGCACATCCAGTTACATTATATTGGTGAGTAGGTGAGCCTGTTGGAACATCAGCCCCTACCATGGCAGCTTCACAGAACCTACAGCCTACTGGCCTCCAGCCTGACTGCATAAGTGAGCCCAGAGACTCTGTATTGGTGAGCAGGCAGGCCCATTGAAACCTCAGGCAGCGCCATTGTAGCAGTTCAGGAGCCAGAGCCTTCCTGCCTCTCAAGCAGATAGGAGAATGTGTTCTGACTGTATTGATTGAGTGCCTCATACAGTGTGCCAGAAGTAGGGTTTTTTCTTTAGCTCCCAACACACACTGTAAAGAACAACCCAGGAAACACTGATATCTTAAGGTTCCTAACTATTAGGAGGAAAGTGAATGCAACAAACAGTGCCAGAGAACATGGCAGGTCAGAGATGAGGAAACACTCAAAGTCTCAGATACAAAGATCCTCACCTCAAGGTAACACAGGGGGAAGGGAAATAGAGAAGTTTGAAGCCCAGTCTCCAGGATCCTTGGAAGTGGTAACCAAAGCAGATCTAGTAAAGTGGAAATCAGAACTGGTCTTTGAGATGAAAACAGAGATATTGGACAATGTCAACAGGATGATTAATAAAGCTAAAGAGGAAATCATGGAGCTGATAGAATCCAAGATAGCAAAAGCAATGGAACCTTTTAAACACCTACAAGCAGAAGCCCAGGAAATTAAGAAAGAAAATGAAAGCTTGCACAATAGAATGAATTTGGCAGAAGATGAAATTTCAAACCTAGAAGACAGGATCTCAACCAATGAGCTGGAAAGGCATAATCTATGGAAAAAAGCAACTGATAATGAAAAATCAATTCAACAGCCCCTAGATGATTCAAAGAAGAATAACATAAGATTGATTAGAGTGACTGAGGAAGCAGGAGACAATGCTGAAGATATCAAAAAGCTATTCACAGAGATAATGGGAAAAAACTTCACAGAAAAAGGTAAAGAATTGAACACACAAATATATGAAGCATACAGAACGCCACAAGCCCGTGACATGAAAAAATCTACACCTAGGCATATAATCATAAAACTCCCAGATATCAAAAAAAAAAAAAAAAGAGAATGAAGTACTGAAAGCAGCCAGAGAAAATAAAACAGTTACATTCCAAGGGAAGCCCGTCAGGAACACAGCAGACTTCTCATCTCAAACACTCAATGCAGGAAAAGCCTGAAGTGAAGTCTTTCAAGTCCTAAAGGAAAACAACTTCCAACCCAGACTAATGTATCTCGAAAACTATCCCTCAAAATTGATGGAGAAATAAGATACTTCCATGACAAAGAACACCTACAAAACTTCACAAATATGAAACCTGTGCTCCAAAACATTTTAAAGAATATCTTGTAGAAAAATAAGGAAAGTTACAAATCCATGAGACCTAACCAAGTCAACCCATGGGACCAATGAAGAAACTGAAGGGAAAAGAGCAAAAGTAGAATAACACAGCCAAGAACAGGAAAATATGGCAGCACTAAATTTATTTATATCTCTCATAACCATTAATATCAATGGACTCAATCCACCAGTTAAGAGATACAGACTGGCAGAGTGGATCAAAAAGCAAGATCCTACAATCTGCTGTATACAAGAAACACACCTAATTCAGAAAGAAACCCATGGACTAAAAGTAAAGGGGTGGAAAACAATACTCCATGCGACAGGAAACAACAAGAAAACAGGAGTGGCAATTTTATTTGCAGACAGAATAGACTTCAAGCCAAAATTGATAGAGAAAGATAAAGATGTACACTATCTTTTAGTTCAGGGAAAAGTCCAAGAGACAGAAATCACAATCTTATATATCTATGCTCCAGATTCTAATGCACCCAACTATATAAAACAAACATTAATGGACTTGAAAAACCAGATAAACTCCGATACAATAATAGTAGGGGACCTCAATACCCCACTGTCACAAAGAGACAGATCGACTGGACAAAAAGTCACTAAGGAAATCCTTGAGCTCAACCAGACTCTTCAGCGAATGGATTTAATAGATGCCTACAGAGTATTTCACCCCCCAAAGGCAGAATTTACATTCATCTCAGCTGCTCATGGATCATTATCCAAAATAGAACAAGTGCTCATTCATAGAACATGTTTAAGGAAGATAAAGGGATTTAAGTTATCCCTTGTATACTGTCGGACCATAGTGCCCTGAAATTGGAGCTGACTAGCAGGAGGAAAGCCCAGGATCTTCACAAATACATAGAAACTGAACAACACTCTGCTGACCAACCAATGGATCACAGAAGAAATCAGAGAAGAAATTGAGCAGTTCTTACAACTGAACGATAACACCGGTACAACATATAGAAATTTATGGGACACAATGAAAGCAGTTCTACAAGGAAAATTCATTGCATTGAAAGCCTACATCCAGAAAACTGAGCAAGCTCAAATAAACAATTTAATGCTGAACCTCAAGCAACTAGAAGAAACTAGAAACAAACCCAAAGCTCGCACTAGGCAAGAAATTATAAGGATCAGGGCAGAAATTAATGCAATAGAAATCAAGAGAATGGTTCAAAAAATCAATGAATCCAAAAGTGGATTCTTTGAGAGTACAAACAAAATTGATAGACCCTTAGCCAACCTCATTAAACAAAGGAAGGAAAAGGCTCATATCTATGCTATTAGAAATGAGAGCGGAGAAATTACTACCGACCCAGAGGAAGTCCAGAGGATAATAAACACCTCCTTTGAAAATGTATACTTCAATAAAATTGAAAATGTAGAGGAAATAGATAGATTTCTAGACACATATGAACTCCCAGAGCTGAATAAAGAAGATATAGAAATGTTAAATACCTCAATAACAACCTGTGAAATTGAAAATGTAATTAAAAACTTGCCAACAAAGAAAAGCCCTGGACCTGATGGTTTTACTGCTGAATTCTATAAAACTTTTAAAGAAGAGTTAGTGCCTCTACTTCTGAAACTCTTCAATGAAATTGAATGGGAAGCAGTACTCCCAAACTCATTCCTGGAAGCAACCATTACCCTGATTCCAAAAGCAGAGAAAGACCCAACCAAAAAAGAGAAGTATAGGCCAATATCTCTAATGAACATCGATGTAATAATCCTCAATAAGATCCTGGAAAACAGAATACAGAGAATTATCAAAAAGATTATACACCCTGACCAAGTTGGATTCATCCCAGGGATGCAAGGATGGTTCAACATACGCAAATCAATCGATGTTATACACTATATTAACAGGCTTAAGGATAAAAATTATATGGTCATCTCAATTGATGCAGAAAAAGCATTTGACAAAATACAACACCCACTTATGTTTAAAACTCTATAGAAGATTGGAATAGATGCTCTGTATCGCAAACAAATAAAAGCTATCTACGAAAAACCATCAGCCAGTATCATACTAAATGTTCAAAATTGAAACCTTTCACACTAAGATCAGGAACAAGACAAGGAAGTCCTCTCTCACCACTTCTGTTCAATATAGTTCTGGAAATATTAGCCATAGCAATTAGGCAAGAGAAAGAAATAAAATGAATAAAGGTTGGAAAAGAAGAAGTTAAATTGTCATTATTTGCTGACGACATGATACTCTATCTAGAGGATCTAAAAACTCAATTAAAAAACTGCTGGACCTAGTCGCCAATTTTAGCCACATAGCTGGTTACAAGGTCAACATTCAAAAATCAATAGCCTTTGTATACACAAACAGTAGACCCACTGAGAAGAAATTGGGGAGTCAGTCCCTTTCACAATAGCACCCAAAAAATAAAATATTTAGGAATCAATCTAACCAAGGAGTGAGAGACCTCTACTCTGAAAACTATAGCACTCTGTAAAAAGAGATAGAAGATGATATCAAAAAATGGAAAGACATACCTGGCTCCCGAGCAGGAAGAACCAATATTGTCAAAATGGCTATACTCCCAAAACTACTTTACACATTCAACGCAGTACTGATTGAAATTCCAACAGCATACTTCACAGATCTAGAGAAAAAAATCCTTTAATCTGGAACCACAAAAGACCTAGAATATCCAAAGCAATTCTAAGTAACAGGGACATGATGGGAGGTATTACAACTCCAAATTTGAAAGTATACTATAAATCCACCGTGCAAAAAAAAAAAAAAAAGAAAGAAAGAAAGAAAGAAAGAAAGAAAAAAACTGCATGATACTGGCAAAGTAACAGACCCGAGGATCAATGGAGTACACTAGCAGATCCAGAAACTACTCCAGATGCAGTGAACCACCTCATCTTTGACAAAGGAGCCAAAAATCCTCAATGGAGGAAAGATAGCCTCTTTAACAAATGGTGCTGGAAAAACTGGGTTTTAACTTGCCAAAGACTAAAACTAGATCTAGGTCGTTCACTGTGTACCAAGCTAAAATCAAAGTGGATAAGAGACCTAAATATTAAAACAGACACTCTAAACCTGTTGCAAAACAGGTTAAGTAAATCTTTTGAAGACATTGGCTTATTGAAAGACTTCTTGAACAAAACCTCTATAACACAAGAATTGCCAATAGAAATCAGCAAATGGGACCTCATTCTTTATAAAAGCTTCTGCACAGCAAAGGAAACCACCAACAGTGCAAAAATGCAATCAACAATGTGGGGAAAAATCTTTACCAGCTGTTCTTCAGAGAAAGGGCTACTATCTAGAATATATAAAGAGCTAAAAAAATAAAAATAAAAAACAAAAAACAAAAACAAAACAAAACAAAACAAAACAAATGAAACAAAACAAAACATCAGCCCAACCAAATTTAATGACCCAATTCAAAAATTGGCATCTGAAATGAGGTGATATTTTTCAGAGGAAGAAGTAAAAGCAGCTAAGAAGCATATCAAGAAATGCTCAACATCATCAGTCACTAAAGAGATTCAGATGAAAGCAATACTGAGATTTCATCTCACTCCACATAGAATGGCTGCCATTTCAGATTTAGCAAACAGCGAATGTTGGGAAGGCTGCGGAGAAGAAGGGACACTTCTCTACTGTTGGTGGGACTGTAGACTCGTGAAAACCCCTGTGGAGATCAGTTTGGAGATTCTTCAAAAAGCTAGGATGGGAGGTCCCATTTGACCTGGCTATTGCCCTCCTAGGTATACACACAAAAGAAGTAAAACACTCATATCACAGTAACATATGTGCACCCATGTTTATAGCAGCCCAATTTGTGATTGTTACATTTTGAAACAACCCAAGTGTCCATCAACTGGATACTGGATAAAAAAGCTGTGGTTCTTCTATAGGATGGAGTATTACTCTGCCATAAAAAATGATAAGTTTGAATCATTTCTACTTAAATGGACATACCTTGAAGATACCCTCATAAGTGAAATAAATAGGGCACCGATAGGTACAAATCGCATCTTTTCTCTGGTATGAGAAAATAAAGATGTAACTGAGACCTAGAATTGTATGTTATATATTGTGAAATAGAAAATGCTCAAAGTAAAATATGATGAAGGGGGAAAATAATGAGATTATAACAAAAAAGTAGGGAAACAAATTTTATGTATATGGGGGAGGTGGTAGGGTGGGTAGGGCTATAGGAAAAATGAGAATTAAGTTGTGTCTTATGCTTGTTCAAATCCACATTATGGAGTGCAATCATGATGCATATATGCAATGTACCAATAAAAATAATAAAAGTAAAATAAAATAAGTTGTTGGAGACAGGATCTCACTTTGTATTTCCAGTTGACCCTGAATTCACTATGTACACCAAGCTAGCTTGAACTTGCAGCAATTTTCCTACCTCTGCCTCTAAGTTCTGGAGTTACAGATCTGAGTCACCATATTCGGTTTAATTGTATGTTTTTAAATATCTCCATGCATATTCTTAAACTATGGTCTTTAGTATGTATAATTTATGCCTACCTGTAATTCTATCACACATTAAATACCTGCATATAGAAGTAATACCCAAATAGGTAAAGTTGTAGGCGTAAGTCCGTCCTACGGTCTGCAGTCTTGGAAGAAAACAGAGGCACTCAGGGATGAGTTGGGTGAGAAAGCAGAGCTTCTGAGGACTGAAGCCCCCCCTCGCTCTCTCTCAATAACCCTTGTATTGTGAAGGATAAATTAACAAAGTCTGGGGAACATCTAAATTATTAGGCTCAGGATTTCTTTGAAACAAAATTAACAGAAGTTCTACTTGATTGACAAATGGCTACACCTTTTTCTACATAAAGTGATAACAGATTTTTTATGCGGATACATTAATATAAAAATATATAAATAATATATATATATAAATATATATATATATTTAAATTTATATTTTTATAAATTCTCTAATTTGAGAATGCTTTGTCTTGTCCTTTACAAAGCTTGCATGCATTAATTTCCATGGAAGCCACGTAACTTCACATCCTCATATATAGTTCTGTCCTTGCCCAGAACTCATCTTTACCTCAAGAGATTTTCAATCTGAATCAGTGGTTTGGACTGGCCACCACCTTTGTCAGTTGGACCAGCATTAGTTATTCTGATCCCGCTTCCTGTCCCTCTTAGGTGGGTCTTTTAGTATTGCATTTTCTTTTCTTTAGATCTGTGTTGTACACGAAGTAGAGATTGAAGCCTAATGTCAAGGTTTCAAGTGATATTTCTAGGGTTAGGGGTGATATATATTAAGTTATGAGAAATCGTTGCTTGAAAAAGTGAGTGAATTAAGGATTCTTTGAATGCACTGTGTAGAATAGTAGAGTCTTTAAGTTTTATTTTTTACAAATAACTCCACTACTTGATTAATACTGAAAAAAATTTACCAATCAACTGGTGATGAAGGGAAGACTTGAGACTGGGGTTTTAACTCAGAGGTTCCAACACCTGTCTTGTAAGCACAAGGGCCGATGTTCGATCCCCAGAAACAACATATAACAAGGCTGGGCATGGTGGTTCATACCTGTAATCTCAGTACTTGGAAAGCAGAGGCAGGGGGATTGCTGTGAGTTCAAGGCTGAGTGCAGGGCCAGCCTAAACTACAAAAGTGAGACTTTGTCTCAGAAAAAAAAAAAAAAAAAAAAAAAAAAAAAGGAGGGAAGACTTGAATGTATAGAAAGTTAGAGATTAAAATCAATCAATAAATAAAAGATTCTGGAGCAAATGTGAAAGCCTAAAGTCAGGAGAATGAAGGCAGACACATTAAGGAGAATATAAGATGCACTTCTGGCTGAAGGAAAGTAAAAGAGGAGGAAGTGGGTAAGAGAGACCAAGCAG
>PVIR01029534.1:0-21043 GCA_004026965.1 Petromus typicus | reverse complement strand
TGTGCTTTCCAATGATTTGAATTTCATGTCAATTTTATCAAGGTTGATTAACCTTGAAACTTTAACCAAACTATATGTTGTTTTTAAAGTACTAACAAGTCAAGTTATAAATTACAAAGTCAGTATGTTTCATTTTAGATTACCAGATTTCAGACAAACTATTTTATATATTGTTGAGTTTTTTGAAATAGGGAGTTGATAGCGATTGCCATTTCAATTTCAGAACTTCCCAGTGTAGTACCTCAATATTAGTCTACTTTCTATTACTATGTCATTTGCTTCATGAGCTCCAATTTTAAATGGCTGATCAAAATTAATGTGGTTCCACTACTCAATAGCATTTATTTTGGTTATAAGATTATAAATGTAAATTTGCAATAAAAGAAGAAAATAGGAGGCTGGTTTTAATGAATATTTTACACATGACTAATTAACAGAATCCCCTACAGGAATTTAGAAGTAATAAGGAATTGACTGAAAATAAATTAAAAATTAATAAAGGAGTCTCCAAACAACTTTGTTTATGAGCACTTAACAGTTGCTTTCTTAGTTATGAATATTTCAAGCTGTTTTGTTATTCAGCATGTATTATTCTTGCAGTGTTCATAATTTTGGAGGTGATTAGACAAAAAAGGAGTAACACACAAAACAAAATGTCTTAAAATGATAAAAACCCACCTTGGGAAAACCTGCTAATGGAAAAATAATGACTTAATAGTCCTGGTTTTTGTCTAATAGTGTACGCAAAGCAGTCGGATTTCATATTAGGATTGAAAACACTTCAAACGAGTGAAAGAAAATCCAGCAGCTTCATTTTCATGAACAATGTGAGTTCTTTTAGAAAAGACACTTTTGAGCAGCAGATAATGCTGCTCTTTGTCAAACATCCTAAAAATTAGTGGAAATGATATAAATTCATTCTTGCATGTAAATTAATGAGAAAACCACCCCAAAAAGGAACATTATCAAATCATCTTTGTTCAAGTGTATTTGGCTTTAATTTATTCAACTAACTGAATATTTATGGGCACTTTTTCTCAGTGCTTGCAAGCTAAAGGAACAAGTGGAAGGACTTTAGCTATAATATATCAAGAGCAAAAGTTTTAAATCTTCCCCAAATTAAAATGTAAGAATCAAACTGAGTGGCAATTATCTCTTGTCTTTATCTTCTCTCCATGAGAATAAATAAAATTGAATGACTTTAATAAAGTTGTGGCCAGCACACAGAGGCCAAAATGTGCCTGGAAAATGTGCTGGATAAAGAGAAATTTGAAATACAATTCTCAGACACCAAGAGTAAAGGTGTTATTCCTATGGATATATAACACGTTGAGTAATTGAATTATGTTCCTAAATGGCAACAGATACAAGTATTTAGTAAAAAAGCAGCCTGTCTAAAGTACTTCAAGGAATATCACAAATTATTTGCAGCATCAGAATCATTCAATACTTAAAATTCAGCAGATACGTCAAAAATATTTTATAGGGAAATTTTTAATGCCTTTAAAACACTAAGAAAGAAATTATTTCTTATGTCAACTACAAGTTTTAGAATCAAATTTAGCTACAAATGGTCTCATTATAGTTTCTTCAGACTGTTAATTAACTTTCCATGATTTGCAAGATAAATATCTTACTGTTCTTTAGCAGATCTTCTAACTAGTGTTTTTAAAATCCACTCGGTATTGGTGATCAGAATCTGAATTAGTAACGTCTCGTGTATTCCTCACTGTAACTTGCATTTCCAACTGCACAGTGGAGTGTTTTTTGAAAGATAAAGAAGCAGGAAGACTTTAAGTTGGCATGATCTTGTGACTCGGGTGAATAGCGTGCATTTTGTTAGAAAGGGAAGAGATGGAAGTGGTGAAACAAATGGTGAAAACTAAGAGAAAAATGATATGGATGTGAGAGACAAAGGGGAGGAAGAAGGGGCAGAGCTTGTCCTAACCAACAGCTGGGCTTTCTGTGTATTCTGTGTGGAATTCTGTAGAAACAGTCTCTTTAAAATTACGCAAATACACCTCACTTAGTCTTTTTTTCTTTTAGCCAGGGCAGAATAAAACAGGAAGCAGGAGACTTGTGCTTTTCCTTGTTATCTCATCCCCTCGTAACCTCCTCATTCCCTGACTTCCTTCTCTCTCTTGCTTTTTTCTTCTCCACCCATCTTTTTCTCTTCCCTTGCATATTCTCCAACTCAGGGAAGCATAATTCATAAATAAAATTCTAGAAATATTTTGTATGTTGAACTAGGAAGTAATGACTTTGTCTGTTCTCAATGCCATTATCATTATGAATTGTTGAACATTTTAAAGCAGCCATTATTATTTTATTTTTTGTTCTTGACACATGCAAAACAGTTCAAGGTTTTAAACATTATCTGTAACACACAAATTTACATTAGTAGCACCTAGAATTTTACTTCAATAATCTAAATGATTACAATTGAGTTATCTGTAGTGGAAATGGAACAGGGGTATTCATCCTGATTAAAAATACTAAGCATATAAGAATTTATTTACCTGCTTTTTCAGTTATCACATCAGAAATTGCAATCAGTCATGTTTAGAGGGGTCTTGATGTTGAAATAAACTTCTGAGTCTTCATTAACAGACCCACAATTCAATCTCAAGTAGAAAAACTTAAAGCTGCAACTGTGAATTTATCTGTTACTGTTTCATTTCTATGTTATATTGTCTTAGAAAATTCTTCCAGATAAGTAGATAAGTGAGGCTACAGTGGTCTTCTAAACAAAGAACAAGAAATAAATACATACATTTTAAAAGTGAAAGTCATTTTTAAAATAATTTATTTTTTAAAAATTCTGGATCTAGAATGTTTAATGTGGGCCAGGGATTTAGCTCAGTGGTTCCGGTGCCTGTCTTGTAAGCGCAAGGACCGGGGTTCGATCCCTGGTAACCACATACCATACTGGGCATGGAGACTCACGCCCAGCAGCAACCAGTACCACATATCACGGTGCCAGGCGTGGTGGCTCACGCCTGTAATCCCAGCACTCAGGAGGCAGAGGCAGGAGGATTGCTGTGATGTGAGTTGGAGGCTGAGCTCCGGGCCAGCCTGAACCACAAAGCAAGATCCTATCTCAAAAAAACCTTAAAAAAAAATAGAATGGTTAATGTCTGTGAAAGATTTTGTGGGTGGTAGCCCTATATTCTATTAATTCTTCCCTGAAAGGATAATGGTTGGTAGGTTGTTTATTTTAGGTATTTAAATGATCCAGAACCCTGAAGAAATGAATGATTCTTTGCTTTGCTGATCTATTAGGCACCCTACTGAAATAATGGGCTAAACACCAGCTGAGAGTCAGGCAACCCGGGTTGTGGTTTTAACACTGCTTCCAAGTCAGTTCTGTAATTCTGTGTAACTTCAGCTCAGTGACAGTCACTCATTCTTTAGTCTTCTCAGTGGAAAAAGAATTTTCTACAAAACTTACATTCAAATCTGTCACTAATTATTGTATACTAATAGGAATGTAAAATTTCCATCTACTTTGTCTGAGTTTTTTTTCTCAAACACCTATCGGATTTAGCAGCTACAGAAGAATTGCCTGGGAATCAATGGAAATTGCTCTTTCTTACCTTGGGATTTGTTTTCCAAGTGGTAAGAAATGAATGAATGGCTCAGGCAGCTCAAGTCACTGAAAAACAGCCAAATACACCCTACTTTGCTTTGCCTTCAACAATATCAAAGACCATGGAATTTAAGAGTAACTATTTCCTAGGCAGCTGACTCCACAAAAGGATGGAATTTCCTGAGAAGAGCTACAAGTCTCAAACTTTCCATTTTCCCTACACATCCCTAAAAGAACTACTAAATTCTCCAATTACAGTTATATCAGGTAATTGAACCCCTTCCAAAGAAACTGTTCATGGGCATGTGATATTCGGCGAGTGTTTACTTAACTATTTCATTTAAAACTAAATAAAGACTAGCGTAGTCTTTTAAATTTATTTTTAACAGATTGTCATTTCTTGAAATGTTGCAAAATTATAAAAATTAAATTATAAACCTTTATAATGATTATAATCCTTTATATGTACACCATAACAGAACTCAGTTAAATCAGTGATTTCTTTCATCTGAAATGTTTCTATGTGTGATATTTGGCAGAGATCTTTGCATTTAGAATTTGCTCAAAAATATTGTTTGCTACATTTTATTATTGGTGGAAGAGATGATAAGAAGTAGTAGGAGGATACAAACTGATAGGACTTGGCTCGATAGGAAATTATGTTGGACTACAGGTATTAAAATTTTTCATAATGAAAGCAACATATTTACTGATGAAATCTTGTAATTTTTGATTTTCCATGTAATTCTTTGGGAAAAATTCAATAATCATTGACAACTGAAAATAATGAACATATTTTTAGTGAAAGTTTAGGAAAGATTAATTATAATTAGATTACACAAGTTAAAAGTTACTATTTAATTGAATTTCAATAAACCATATTTTTTTACTAGGACATATTTATAAAATATATGGCACAGAATAGAGAGTTCCCTCATTGGTAGGGATGTAGCAGCGGAGACTAAGTCAGAGCTTTTATGCGACTCTGCAGCCCACCTATTTGCAACATAGAGACAGGATATTAAAGATATAAACAAATAAATCATTTCATAAAGGTGGGAAAGCAAGTAAAACACAAAAATATGCATGAAAATTTAACCGATATCACTGGTGGGCTATTTACTACCACATCTTTAAGAATACCATGGCTGTTTTAAGTGGTAAAGATATTATATTTTAAGTGTCCCATACAGCTTAGGTTGGTCAGGTGAATAGTAAACTATGCAAAGATTCCTGGAGATTCGAGGGGAGTTTTGTACTCATGATGATACAACTTCTTCTTTACAACTATTTCATCTTGGCTGGAAAGAGAAAAGGATGGCTAATCCTGGAGTAGCTGCACTGTGGTCATGTGAGAAAGAGAGAACATAGGCTCTGACTTGGATTAAGAAACTGCCTACATACTCATGTATAAGAAAAACAGCACCATCATCCAACAGAGCTACTCTTTGAGATTTACAGTAGTTGCCGAGAAAGGGACACCTGTGGTTGGTTGTAAGTTCATGTCTTGACCAAGACCCAGAGGGTGAGGCGCAGAAGCAGGACCTAGACTCTGGGGATGATTTCAGAGAATCACTTCCATTTTGACTGAGCAGGAGTGTAGCTCATACACAGGTAGTTGGGAGTTGGGCATAGGAAAAAGCCTTATTTCGTCTATGAGCTGAAGCCTGGAGAGTCAGAACATAGGGCTGATGTTCAGGCAATCTGAGCTAGCCACTCAGGGTGCTCAATACACAGTGGGCATTGCGTGTAAAGCCCTAGAGTCATCCTATAGTGAGTTACTGGACTGATGTGGCGCACCTTGCTCAGCAGACTTCACCTTTGCCTACAGACTCTTACTTCATACATAAGAATCTAGCAAGCTGAATATCTAACTGGATGGCTTGCTAAGGCTTTTTGGTACATTTACATGACAGGTTGTGATGGCCAGAAAAAAATACATTCACAATCCACATGTGCTTGAGTGCGTGTGTGTGTGTGTGTGTGTGTGTGTGAGAGAGAGAGGGACAGAGAGACAGAGAGACAGAGAGAGACAGAGAGAGGGAAAGAGGGAGAGAAGGGGAGGGAGGGAGAGAGAGAAAGACAGAGAGAGGGAAAGGGGGAGGGAGGGGGAGAGAGAGAGAGAGAGAAAGAACGGAAGGGAGAGGGAGAGGGAGAGGGAGGGAGAGACAAAAAGCTAAACAAAAAGACCTAACATAGCCCATGTGTCTGTCACTACCTTGACTATTGTGCTATCACAAGGGAAGGTAAAGTCCTTGGTGACTAACATGTGTGGTGAGGGCTTCTGCAGAGACTGGGTTTGGTAAGAAAGAGTGGAAAGTAATGAAAAGGACAAGGATAAGAAATGAGACAGAGAATTTCTTTTTTTCTTTGGAAAAATATGCATAATATCAGTAACCAGTCCACAGACTAGATCAACTTCCCCAGCAGGATGACTTATCTTGGTTTTCAAATATACCTGCTGACACTATAGATCAATATTGTTAATTACTTTCTTATGTTATTGTTGTTTTTGTTGTTATTATTATTATTACTGGTGCTGGGGAATTCAGGTTCTTACTCATGCTAAGCATATGCTGACCACCACTGAGCCAAACCCCTCATCTGATGACGTTTTTCTTTTAATGTGAACAGAGCAAGATATTTGACATATTTTCATTCTCAAGTTCAGAGACTAATACAGTATTTACCATTTGAAAGTGGCTGTTGCAGCAGTAATTTTATTTTGAAATGCACATCACATTTTTGTTCATTTATGAATACAAACAAACGTGATATCTAAAATCTATGAGTGCTTAATGTTTAAAATTTCAAAAACATATCAACATCTATGTAAACTCTAGAAATCTGCATAGAAGACAGCTCTATTAACAGTGTCTTTGTCTATGAATAATATTATTTTGATCAATCTTTACCTAATGGAGTATACAACGGGAAAATTAAAACTATGATGTGTTTAACTTAAAAAATGTATTACACTAAAAGACATATTGACATTAATTATCCCCAAAATTGTTCCCTTTCTTTGAATATGCTTATCTCTTCATTCCTGCTGCTTTCTGAAGCAATTCTAAAGCTCTTTTCCATGAATGTCTACAAGGTATTATAAAAAAAAAATGTGGAGAACCCTCCTAGCCAGTGCAAAGCAATGGGAACTGATTTGAAAACATTAGTTTCCTCGGTCATCATATTTCTGGGATCTGACATCACGAGATTTTTAGTTTTTTCCTAAAGTCAGATATGGCTGCGAAAGAAAAATGTTTTGGGTCCATTTAAGACATGAAAGCAGCCACAACAAAACAACATAAGACACTCATGAAAGAGGACTTTGGGGGCTGGGGATATGGCTCAGTGTTTCCGGCGCCTGTCTTACAAGCGCAAGAGCCCGGGTTCGATCCCCGGTTAGCACATAATACTGAGTGTGGAGACTCACACCCAGCAGCAGCCAGTACCACATAGCACAGTGCCGGGCATGGTGGCTCACGCCTGTAATCCCAGCACTTGGGAGGCAGAGGCAGGAGGATTGCTGTGATGTGAGTTTGAGGCTGAGCTCAGGGCCAGCCTGAACCACGGGAAAAAAAAGGACTCTGGTACTGGAACTGTTTCTACAAGGCGGAGTAAAGTGCGCTAAGAGTTCAAAGTTAGAGAGAACTTGCTGACGAGAATGCACGCCAATGTGCTTGTAATCAACAAATTTCTTCTAAATTCCCAGTCACCCTGTATTCTTTTTCTAATTATGCCTCAGATGTTCTTCAAATTTAATGAAAGACAAGTTTGTAGAACTGGGATACTGGACTCAGTTTGATGTCCAAAAATTCTGTATTTTTCCAGTGGAAGAACTAGCATGCTGGTTTTGAAAGTTTAAGGAGGAGTTAGCAGAATCTTGATAAAATTTTGAAGCCATTAAATAAAACCAAATCATTGATTCTGTTTGAAGTTGGAAGCAAATCACTGTGTGTTCCATTAACATTTGAAAAACTATGTTGAATTAACAAATCTTATAATCATTTATCGTAATTATTAGGTGGTATTTAACTTAAAATAAGTGTTTTTTGGAAATTTAAATGGATTATTACTTTGCTTTTAATATGAAAGTCGACTCTTTTTCCATTTCCTGAAGTAAAGCTGTTAAATCCTCTTTGCCAAATGATTTATAAATGCAATTTGTTTTTAAATAAAAGTACGGTGGTACAATGATACAAATTATTATCACTCAAAGCTTTTAATTAAAACCTAAAATATGTGTGTCACTGTTAAAGAAAGGAAAATTTCCTGAGCCTTAATAAGAAAAAGCTATTTGTTAAAGGGTCCCGAAGCAATTGTGCGTTTGAAGATAAGGCCTAAACCAACTTCAACTTGGCATTTGTTTTGTTCTGCTTAGCATTTGAATCTTGCTTTCATGGAAATTGTCCCTGTCCTTTGTGTGAGAAAGCATTGAGGGTGTATCTGCCCAGAAGGGAGAACCTTGTGCGGAAATTTGGGACACTAAAAGGGTTCAGGGGAAAACACAGGAGATTGCCCCAGAAACCCTGGCGGTAACTCCAAAAAGATATGACTTTTTAAAGACAAAGAATCGCGGGGGATTTATCTTTGGGGGAGTTTCATGCGTTAAATTGTAGTGAAGGAGGAAGGATTTTGTACAGATCCACCAGGCGTGTCACGTAACCAGCAGTATTAATAGGGACTTTGTAGCAGGGTGCAGGCAGGCAGCGGAGGAGCAGCTGGGGAACAGTTTGACTCACAGATGCCTCCACGTGGGTAGGAAGCCTGTGGTGAAATACACGGATGGTTTACACATGACAAATCCGCCGCCGGTCCAGCTGTGCATCCTCAAGCTGCAGACACTCATGGAGGCTCCTTACGCCAAAAGCCCCCAGAACTAAAGCACAAGTGCTTGTACAACACGCAGCCCTCGCTGCCTAATAACTCTCCCTCCAGCCGGATCATTCATCCGTCAATATTTAAAGCCAAGCTTCTTTATTTAACATCACAGTGAACTGGCAAAGAACCTGAGGTGCAAACAGAATGGTTTTTTTTTTCCGCCCTGCTTAAATTTCTTCCTTACCATCTATGTTTATCAAGTTTGGATTCTGAATATTTACATATGCAGAAATCCTCAGTCCTCTCTAGCTTCATCCCTTGGCAATTTGTTAAGGCTCAGAGTCTCAGTATAGATTTTCTTCACTAAATAAAGCTCTGTGGAAATGGGGACTATGCCAGTTAAGTGAGCCCAGGAAGAAATAACCAAGCAGTATGAAAACCATTATGATGGCGAGGTTCTGGCAGTAATTCTGAATTATTTATTAACCTTTTGACCTTTACCTGGAGGACATGTGGTGCTATGCCAGTGTAACTTTTATTGCAAATTGGAAAATTCAAGTAAAACATAAGCCTTGATCTTGACTTTTAAACCTGTTCAAATATCTAAGATAACTTTTTAAAAATATGTTCAGTCTCTAACTGAAAGTTTAAGATATTGGATTGCTATTTATCATAAAGAAATGTTAGGTAATTCTTACCACTGAAAGGCAAAAGAGGGAGGGGTTGGGTATCTGAGAACTGAGCTGAGTCTGATTTTTAAAATAAAAAATCTTTAGCAAAGTTACTATTAGTTTTAAAAGACTGTAAACCATGCTAACATCTGTATTCACTCTCATAAACAACATTAAATGGGACAAAATTACATAGGTGATGAGGGTTGTTAAAGTCCTTGCATAATTTTAAGAGCACATTCTATTGGTTCCTGTCATTGAACTTACAAAAAATCTCTTTGAAACATTTATTACTTTAGTTTTACCCTCATACTTCCAGGTGCTTTAATTAATGAGTGTTATTACATGTATCCAGGAAGGCGATTCAATCATTTAAGGGTGACTTATTTTACTTGGGATCAATTTGTAGGCAGTTCTATAACTATGTGGACCCCAGATTCCTGAAGGTGACAAAATGAAAATTAACAGCACTTGCCTTGTATGGTGATATTACATGGCTGAAACTGTACAAAGTAGAAATAGGAAACCATAGTAAATCCGAGATGGACTTGGCTTGCAGGATGTCAGAATGCTTTGGGTCTGAATAATTTCCTGAAGGCTACTCTTGCACAGGCAGATCACAAAACATCTGTGAAACTCAAATGTGAATAAATAACCTTTCTTCAAACAGTTGTTTATGTTTGACTGCATCTGGAAAATAAAAATGATTTTCATTTTAATATAGGGAATTTACAGATTCCAAATCTATCCTCAGTTTGGCTGACTATCTCTATCTGGCTATATCTATCTATCTATCTATCTATCTATCATAGCTACTTAACAATTCAACTTCAAATATTCTTATTGAAAATTGAGAATATTGTGATGTGGAATATTTAAGTAAATAAAATGTTCAGGGATAAAGTGAGTTAATTCTAGAGAACTCATTGAGGGAATCTAAGTTAGTGTTTCCTTTCAGATATAAAATTAAGAAGATACCACAGAATTCATTATAATTATTTAAGCTAAAATTAATGAGAATTTGAGGAAAGAATGTGATATAGAAAAAATGGTAGTGTAGAGTTAAAAATGACATGCTTTGGTGACTGATTGTGCGAAGAAGTGGAATTAAAGGTGGAAACGTCCATGATATTTCAAGTCATTGACTCTGATAATAAGAATGCAGGAAAGAGCGTTTGGTTTGCAATGAACTTAAACTTACAAAGGACTTGCAAAAATAGCAAGTTTGTATATTCCTTCCACCTGGCTTATTCTACTTAACCTCTTCTATAGCCATAACACATTTAATGAAATCAAGACATTTATACTGTTACAATATTAACTAAACTACAAATTTTATTCACAACTGTACATAATGATGGCAAACTTCATTTAATTATTCAAATTCATATCTCTCAATTCTCACTTTATTATTTTTATTTAAAAAGCAATACCAGACTCCAGACATGAAACATCATTTTGGCAACAATTGGACTGGACTAACACTAAACTGGACTGGATCACACTAAATATTAAAATCTGAAATTATGAAGAAAGAGCATAATGATTAGTTTTCTTGTCCCATGTTTCAATATAGCTTATGAGTCTATGTCAGTAATGGCCATAACTATAACTAATTTAGCATAATGCAAACCTCTCTTTTCAAAACTTTTGGTAATTAGCTAAAAAGAACACTTTCAGACTGTTGCTTCCAGTTATGACCAAGTAATGGTGATCAGATTTATCCTCCTGCTGGAAATACTAGAAACTAGACCCCCAAAAAATGATTTTCAAGATACTGGAATTCAAGCAATGAAAGGCAGTTGGGTTGAGTTGCCCTTTCAGCCAGATGGCAGGGAGCTGGTCTATCATCTGTGCGGAAGATGTAGGTATAAACTCTTTCCTCTGCCATGGAAGTTAGTGGAATCTTCTGGTCTATTGGGCCTCCATTCCCCACTCTGTAGCAATGGAAGAATCCTTATCTAAATTAATGGCAACAAACTGACGAAGAGACTTAACTAGACTCTGATGCATATTGTATTTGCATCTCACCCCTGAGGTCACTGAGGCTCAACTGAGAACAGAAGTTCCATGTCTACCACGCAGCAATGAGGATGAATGAGAAGGTATCAATGAGTGCTAGCTATACTCATTTCTGAACCTGCCTCTCCATCTCCCAGCATGGCTTGATTGTTTACTACGTTGCTGCATGCCCTCCCTCAAAGAGGTAGTGGAGGCAGATCCAGCTAACACTCTCCCTTCCCTTGAAGTCAGTGGGAAGTGGGATCTAGGAGGGGGCTGAGCACCCACCCATCCTGGACCAGAAGCGATGCAGATGTGAAGGTTTGCTTCCTGATTCCTCATGGTTACCAGAGCCCTGTGGGACCTGGTGGTGGGCTGGACCTACACTCAGAGGCAACGGGCTGCTGGGTGCAGGTGCCTGGCTCTTGGTGGGTGATGTACTGCTTCTGCCCGCAGGAACAACACAGCAATCTGTTCTGGAGCAAACCTTTAATGGAACAATAAAAAAATCCCCTTTTCACTTCCCTCTACCCGCTTTTATCTACCCTAACCAACACGGAGGCCGCCAGCGATCCAATCATCTTCCTTCTGTCCTAATAAGGTATCACAGCTGTGCGGCAAAGCAGGTTCCATCACTTAATCCACGCCCCTTGGCAATCTGCCCGGTGCCATCTTAGCTGGTGCTACTCCTGACATCTCCCCCTTTTTGTTTTAGACCCAAGAGTGTGCCTGTCTTAGGTTGACAGTCAATCCCTCATGGCCTTACCTGTGCTTGGGAACGTGTGTTTGGCCACACGCCTCTGTCTTAGGTTGGTCCACGGGATTGTCCGCTCTTACCCGTCATTGACTACCGCTCTAGCAAGGTCAGCCAAATGCCGGAGTGATTTCCTGCCTCAAGGGCTTGGAGTGTCTGCACCACCGCCGTTCTCGAGCTGGCTGCCTAGCGCACCACCATCGCAGAGCCAGAACCGTCGCTTTGTGGGCGAGAAGCAGCAGCATTCCCAAGGCAGCAGTCCCGGACCAGGCTTGAAACACTTGTCCCAGGAATGCAAAGAAGGACGCCGTGGGCAGGGGCGGAACGCGCGTCTTATTGATGGCAGCTATCTGTCGTTGTAAGACTAGAGTCTTATTTAAACCAAGTTCCACTTAACAAGTTGTTCAGTTGGTGTACCATCTGGATGCATTGTGCACTCTGGTGGCTGTTACACACACATAGTGATACTGGAGATTATGAGGTAACAACTCAGTCTGCTGGTTCAAGGTAACTATACAGGTGTGAAGGAGCTGATTTATCTCATTTGGGGTCTGAAGCGCAGTGGCTGTCTGTTCTGCCAGCCGGTCCACGGTGGCCACCGTCAGGGTTGTAGAGGCGACTGCAAATCCCACTGCGGCAGCTGCCCCTACTGCCGCCACGATCGCCGTCACAATGGCTGCCGTTACTCAAAAAATCTCTACGCACGCGATAAAGCAACACCTGGAAGGAATCTTCTATGCCACCTGGTAAGGGCACATAGGCGGGAATGCGAACAATCAAAGCATGGGCAGAAAAGCTTCAATATGAAGAGACAGAGCAATTCATAAGCGAACAATTCAATTCCCCCAACCCTCCTTGCGTCTCATTCCACAATACAAAAAAGAAAGGTGGCAGAAGGCAAGGAGGGGCCCGTAAGGTGTAGTTCTTCAACCCTCCGCCTGTAACATTGACAGTGTTAACCCAATCAAAGTTATTTCCCTGCATAGTACCTTTGGAGGCTGGGCGCCATACAGACTAAGGTCAGGCCTCAGTGTATTCGGCGACTGGCTCCAATATTCCATCCAGGGAATGGCAAAGTAAGGGGCAACACCCCCCGTCCCAGACAAGGGGGGAGAGGTAGCCTGGCCGCCTCATTCAGTGTGTAGTTGGTGGTGGGCCTACTTTCTGAAGTCCAATAGTTGGCCCAGTCCCGTTGGCTGGGATGGCAAATATGTCATGTGGGGTTAGATGCAGGCATGACGTTGGGCTTTTAGAAAAGTTTCCCGTCCCAAAACACAGGGTGTTATTAAGGAGGAACACCCCTTTTACAGGTTGGTGCCTAGGGTCGAGGCGCACTGCGGCCTTCCCCACTAGCAAGTAATTACTAGTAAAGAGAACATGAAAGAATGGTGCGTCAGTTCCCACCGGCAGCAAGACCGGCGGGTTCTTGACCAACGCCCATCGGGTCTCCTTCGCCTCCACCCGCATTATTGGCTACATCAGCAGCAGCATCACCGCCCACGGGTGCCATCTTTTCTGCTTGTTGTCTTTGCCGCTGGCCGTCATCAGGCACCCAGACAGACGCGGAGGCGTCCTGTGGGAAGACACAGACAGACCCTCTCTTCCAAGTTGATTAAGGTAGCCTTCTTGGGCGAACCATGGGACTAGCTTATCAATCGCCTCCAGGAAGCGTCGGGCTGCCCTTGGTTTTTTTTTTTTTTTAGATTTTTTTGAGACAGGGTCTCACTTTGTGGTTCAGGCTGGCCCTGAGCTCAGCCTCAAACTCACATCATAGCGATCCTCCTGCCTCTGCCTCCCAGGTGCTGGGATTACAGGCATGAGCCACCACGCCCGGCACTGTGGTATGTGGTACTGGTTGCTGCTGGGTGTGAGTCTCCACACCCAGTATTGTATGTGGTTACCAGGGATCAAACCCAGGTCCTGCGCTTGCAAGACAGGCGCTGGAACCACTGAGCTAACTCCCCGGCCCCAAGGGCTGCCCTTGTTTTTAACCCATAACAAAAAGTGAAAGTAACAAAGAGACAGAAACGAAAAGAACACCCTTTTAGGGTGCTGGCTAGCCTCATTTAGTTGCTTACCGCAATCCTTCTCGCCGCTCACTGGCGGGCCTTTCCTTGACTCGTTGCTCTCATTGCCCCCCGTCCGGATTCCCGGGTTTCGGCACCACTTGATGCATCGCTTCTCAAACCTTTAATGGAACAATAAAAAAAAAAAATTCCCTTTTCACTTCCCTCTACCCGCTCTTATCTACCCTAACCAACACGGAGGCCGCCAGCGATCCAATCATCTTCCTTCTGTCCTAATAAGGTATCACAGCTGTGCGGCAAAGCAGGTTCCACCACTTAATCCATGCCCCTTGGCAAATCTACCCGGTGCCGTCTTAGCTGGTGCTACTCCCAACAGGTGGGAAAAATTCGGCGTTTCAGAGAGGTAAGGGTATCACCCTGCCTGTCTCCAGCAGCAGCGTAAGTCCCATGTGCATGTCAGCAGGGAGATGCTCCACACATGTTCTTACATGTCCTGAGCACTGCACTCCACTGAGGCTGGGTGAAAGATGGCTGAAGAGAACCGAGTCTGATAATATAATGTCATGCACATCCAGACTACAAAACAGAAGAAATAACCAACTGATGCCCACATCAAGACAAGTCAGGTGCTGACATTGTTGCATGAGGATTTTAAAACACCAGAATAAAAATGCTTTTACAGCTACCAGTACTTTTGAAACAAAGGGAAAAATGACAGAACACCACCAAAAAAAAGAAGTTATAGAGAAGAACCAAATGGAAATTATAGAACTGAAAAATCTAATCACTGAAAAATGTCACTGAATAGGCTCAGGATTAGAATGTAGCTGACAAGAGACAGAATCAGTGAACTTGAGTACAGATCAATAGAATTTAACCAATCTGAACAACAGAGAAAAATAGACTGAAAGATTATCTGTTGGACCATAACAAAAGAGATAACATTTATATCACTATAGTCACAAAAGAGAGGAAAATTCTTATAACATCTGAAGCAATAACGGATGACAATTCCTTAAATTTGAGAAGACATAAAGCTAGTTTCACAAAGCTTAGTAAATCCCAAAAGGGCATAAAAAACCAAGACCATATATAGCATTGTTAAATTTCTGAGCATTAAGATATGTATATGTGTGTATGTATGTGTGTGTGTGTGTGTGTGTGTGTGTGTGTGTGTGTATTCATGAATGTGGTTGTATGTACTGATCTCAGAACAATTAAACTGAATGTGCAGTATGGACAATAAAGAGGAAATATTGTGTGGTTCGGTTTACTTAAATTTCAGAAAATGTAAACTAAGCTAAGTTGGCCAACACAGATTTGTGGTTGTTCAGGGGAATTGAAGGGAGGAGACTAGAAGCATCATGAAGGGTCGCTGAGAGGCTTTATGAGTGATGACACTGATCGATGTGTTTATTCACTGTCCTGAGTGTGGGGGGTGACTTCTTAAGGGCATACATTTCACAGCATATTAGATTTTAAATTTAAATTTGTATTAATTTAATATTCATTTTAAATTTACCCCAGTAATGGCATTTAAAGTAAACATACTCTGCAAAGCCCTTGCTTTGGGTTACAAATGAGCAAAAGATGAATAAAGGAAGAACACAAGCTAAACAGATTATTGACATTATCCTCATTGTGTAGATTAGAAATTGGACTAATGAGTCCTGCTCGTGCAGTTACAGTAGCCAAAAGGCTCCCCCTCAGGCAGGAAATCACAACTTCTGCTTCTTTACTTTTCAATTCACCACAGCTTCCCTACTCTGTGCCCAAGATAACATATCTATCATATTTTTTAAAAAATATAATACTATTATGCTGGTACCATTTGCCATGATAAATATTGTGTAGATAATGTTTGAAAATATGCCTGAAACATTTAAAACATTCTGTCAAACTAAGCAAATAAGGTCAGTTTAAAGGCTACATTTTCTTTCATATCATTTCAAATATATGACCATGACGGAAAAGATTATCCAAGTATTGAATATTTAGTACTATTAAGAATTCAAAAGTTGAAAGGAGAATGCCTACATTTACTAACAGGTCTTGGACACACTAAGTTCATGCTAGAAACTTCGTGTGTGTGTGTTTTTAAATTTTTTAATCTTTATTGGTACATTACATAAACACATCATGATTGCACTCCATAATGGGGATTTGTACCAGTATAAGACACAACTTAATTCCCATTTTTTCCCAGGTACCTTTCATCATTTACTGAAAACCTGATGAGAAATATTAAAAAATGTAATCATGTTAATAAAGATAGTTTTTTATGTTTTCATTTTGAAGATAGTTTTTCCCAATATTTAATCTGTCAGTAATTATCTATTTGAGCACTAGTTTCCTGTGAATTCTGCATATGTTTTGAAGATTATATAATTTATTATATGTAACACATACATTTTAATATTTATTTATAAGTAAATATTATACACAACTAATTTAAGTACATGAAATTTTAATAATACAAATGAAGTTCCTTAAACATTTTTCATAGATACTCAACTTTATGTAATCATTTGTTATACACAAAGGTTAAAAGAATAAATAGTAAATTGGTTCACAATGTCTATGAAGACGTAGAACAGACAATTGTTAGCCCAACCACATGCAGATGACTTCCTTCCACACTTCAGATATTTAACTTTAAATCATAAGGAAAACCATGAAAATGAAAACAGTGGGTTTATCTCCACCTTCATCCTATGTCCATGTTCATTGATCGATTTCTGGTAGTTACCGCAACATTTCTCTCAGCGACGGTGTGGCATGTTTGGTGTCCTCACAAACCCTCACTTAGTTCTGAGGAGATTCTTTTGATGTCTTCTCAGAAGCCAGAAAATATGCTATGTAAGTTCAAATGTTGTCTTTGGAGTACTAAAAAGCAGGAAGTGCCTCAAGTCACTTTTTAAGCTTTTAAAGCTTTTATCCTAAAAATAACATATTAAAGATTTAAAAAATAGCCTCGGGTAGTTGAGTGTTTTTATAGTTCCATAAGTGTCATCAAACCATTAATAAAGTTTATTACAAATGTTTCACTTATAAGACTAAAGCAAAATCATAACTGTTGAAGTGTCTGGATTTTTTCTCAAACTGATACTGAAACAAGAATGAAACACTGAATTCCAAACAGAACTGGAAATAATGAGAAACTGGATTGGTTTGCTAGCCATTTTATATTTTGGAATTGATCTGATCAAATCTGATTCTCCTTATCTTAGTAGTAATCCCCTTTATAGTAATGAAAATACAACACGAAAATTATAAAATTGATTGGGAGGCATTAGGAAAGAATCAAAACCTGGAGAATAACTTATTGAAAAACTTTCAGCAGAAAATTAACTAAAACAGATCTCCATTTTAGAAAACACAATGAAAGTTTAAAATGTGGTATACACCATAGAATAACAGCCTTGAAGAGAAATGAAGTCTCATTTACAATAGCAGTGATGGATTTAAAGTGACAAAATTCAGCCACAGAAAGACAAATGCCAACTGTTTTCACACGTATGTGGAAGCTGAGCAGCAGATTTCAGAGAAGTAAAAAGTAGCTGTTATCAGAAGCTGGAAAGGAGAGAAGGGTGGGGTGGAGAGAGAACCGTTCATGGTACGAGGGTGCAGCAGGATGGGGGGGGAACATGGTTTACGATTAACAAAGTGCAAAGTGCCAAGAAGAGAGATGAGTGAAGGTCCTCAAAACAAAGAAATGAAAAATGTTTGAAGTAATGGTACACAGGTTACGCTGCTCTGATCATCACACACTGTATATATGTATGAAATATTCAGGTACCAACAGCCAGAGACTCTGGGCTTCTAATGTCCAAAAAAGGTTCTTCACCCACAGCTGAGAGATAATTGGCCTTTTTCTGTCTTTTTCCCCTACCTGAACCATCAGCGAGTTGGATAGTACTCATCCACACTGATGGGAAGTCTTCTACAGTCTCTTCAGGGGACGCTACCCCAGGTACACCCAGAAATAACACTTCCTCCGTGCCCCAGGTCAGTGATGGTGAACCTTTTAGAGTCTTCAGTGATACAAATGCCCCTGCTGTGGGACATAGACTGTACGTTCACCACCACTACTCTAGTTTCCTTAATTCCATCAATGTAACTGTTAAAATGAATTATCATGATATTAAGTATAGTACATGTACATTGTGATAATAAATAGGAGAAAATGATTAAAATAAGAAAACAAATCGCACATACTTTTGCCTTTAGACTTTCCCCATGTAGCAGGAAGAGAGAAAAACATGGTAGAAGTTAAAATTTAGTAGGGCCATATTAGTGTTATGAGAAGGTCCTATGCTATGGAAAAGGTTGAAGTACATAATAATCGCTCCTTGGAGGGGATTTAACCTAGTTTGGGGTATCCCCTCATAGCTCATTATGTGAAAGTTAGACTTAATTTTTTTCCTGAAAATGTGTGAAAGTTGGCAAGGTGATTGGGTGCAGCAGAAAAAGCAAGGATATAGAACTTTTGATGTGTTTATAAAACAGAATGGGGAAAGTTAGTCACTTGGCCTAAGTGGAAGAGGGCCTCATTTTCTGAGGCACTTATTCTAGGAGCTTTGTGTGATTTTAAGCAAGGATCAACATGACATGGAGGTCTACAGCTCAGAAATATTAGCAGTCCAGAGTCATGGAAAACGTGGGGCAGATTATGTGTTAGACAACACATGTAAGATTATTCTACTTTCAAAATGAGGGCATTAGAAATAGCTTCGTGATATTATTAGACAGAATGAGGGTAAATAACATAGTTAAAAAAGGATCCTTAGACCAGATCCTTTGAAAGCACTCAGGACACGTTGCCTGTTATTAAAGTTGTTGTTGTTATTTTAATACACTCATTGTACCGATCAGCTTTGTCATTGCTGAACACAATGCTGCACATCTGTAGTGTAAAGAAACAGTAGTGTATTTGGTTCACAGTTTCAAAGGATTCAGTTCGTGGTAAGCCGAGTCTAAGGCAGAGATGTATATTATGAGAGAAGAGAGTGGTGCAGCAAAGCTGTTTAGTGGAGGGTAGGTAAGAGGTAGGGCAGGAGAACAGCAAACGGCTAGGGACTAGAAATAGACCCAAGATTCACTTAGATACACCCAGAAATGTTCTTTCTTCATTTTGGCTCCTGAGCCAATCAAAACTTAGCCATATATCTATAGGTCATGGAAAAGGTTATGCATTAGACCGCTGACATTTAATATCACTTTAATACAAACCACTAAAATTTCTTAGGTCACTTATTTTGAAAGAAGCTGAGAAACAAAATCTTAGGTACCACCTTCCTTAGGTAGGAAGGTGAAAAGAGTCATCAGTTCCTCTTACGCTGTCAGGAGGGTGGCACATTTAGTTTTACATAGCTCACTGGTAATGTGGAGAAAATCACAGCCAGAGACTGGACAAGGAAAGCTAAAACTTGGAGAGATGGCATAGACTCTCCATCATCAGTTCCACTGGGCACCTGGTTCTCTACAGCAGTATCCTTACCCTGTACCTGGATGTAACTGATCATGCTTAGTGAAAGACAACATTAAAATGGAGAGATAAAGTTGAAGAGTTACTTACCTCACAGAGAACAAAAAAGGCTTAAACAGACTGGAGTACAAACACATAACAGAGAGAGAGAGAGAGAGGGAGGGAGACAGACAGACAGACAGACAGACAGGCAGACAGATATAGAAAGAGGGAGGGAGAGTGAGAGAGAAATACTAAGTGACTAGAGAAATACTAAGTTATTTTTTCAACAAATGGTACTGTCCTCACAGGGGAGACCCTAGAGGACGCCGAATATTGCAGAAAACCCACTTTCTACTGACCCTTCAGAAGAAGTTGGAAATATGTATACAGCAATTTCAGTGACCAAAGCTAACCAAGTAGCAGTTCATCATTTCAATGAATGTCTGGAAATTAATGGACATCATTTTTTTTTTTTTGAGACAGGATCTCCCTTTGTAGTTCAGGTTTGTCCTGAACTCAGCCCCGAACTCAGCAATCTTTCTGCCTCTGCCTCCTGAGATTACAGGCATGAGCCACCATGCCCAGCACTATCGTATTGGTTCTGATTGCTGGTGGGCGTGAGTCTCCATGCCCAACATTGTTGTATGTGATTACCAGGAATAAAATCCAGGACCTTCTGCTTGCAAGGAAGGTGCTGGAATCACTGAGCTAAATCGCTGGCCCCAGTGGACACCATTTTGACCACTTCTTGTAACTGTGGAGGCCAAAGGCAACTTGTATTAATCTTTGTTGTCTCAGTAAATTTAACACTGAAATATTTAGACAAGTCTTTCTTTTTCTGAAGTGGATATGCATTTAGATATATTTTATTTATATATACATATATATTGATATTTAGATTAAACAACAATCTCTAGATGTAGATATCATCGTAATCCTCAACTATTCCTTGTGAGTCAGTATCTTTTGAAGAACAAATGGGCCAGTCCACTTTCTAAGGTTTCCTACTGAGCAATATATCTGCTTCAGTGTCTTTCTGCTGTGTCCAGCTCCACTGAGCTCACATTCTCTGCCCATTCCATATGGTCATAAACTTGATTTTGATCTTGTGTGACCACCATGAGGCAGTATGAATTGGGGTTGGGGAGATTTTAATAAGTTTGAAAGACAAGGATGTTTCAGTAAATATGCTAGGGTCACACTATTTTCAAAAGTTCCTTAGCCGTTTCCTAAAATAGAAACTTGTCTTTACTTCTCTTGTTATACTGACCACAATTTTATTGGGTACCCATCTTCTTTTTCAGCCTGACCTTCCAGAATCTTCCTAGGGGTGCAGTTTCCAGTCCCTCTTACCAAGCTGAGTGAATGAGTCTTGAATTTTCCATCCATTTCTTTCCAAAGGAAGACACTATTTATACAATGTTTTTAAGAAATTTTATTCCCATAAGGAACTTGTCTTTTTCAATTTGAAATATATATTAAATATTTAGACTCTAGTGAAAGATAAGTATTTAACTATTGGTAGTTTTAAAACAGTAGGGAAGAAACTTAAAGATAGTGACACCCAAGACAAAAGCATATGATAAAGAAATGTGGTTGAAATATACATGTGATAGTGGAGGCTGTGCCTATTTGACCTTCATTTTAACAAGTTTTTCTCTTACAAAAAAACAGCATGAGAATCTCTCTCTCTCTCTCTCTCTCTCTCTC
>PVIR01029533.1:0-13185 GCA_004026965.1 Petromus typicus | reverse complement strand
TTATCATGTTACAGTAATACATGTTTACTCATGTTTACAATGTAATATTTATAAAAGTTCTATCTTGGAAATATTCGATATGTCCATTGATATGTGAATGGAAAAAGAAAATATTGTGTTTACACCATCAATGTCCACATCTTCTCATCTTCAGAACTGAAACTTTGCATTCACTGAATGACTTCCCTCTTCCTCCAGCTTTATCAATCACCATTTTCCTTTTTAAAAATCACTGCTTGTTTGCAGAATATCTATCACAGGGTGTTTGTACATGTACATAGCATATTTTAATGCTTTTTCACCTTCTTCCCTTCCCAACACTCCTTCCAACTCTTGTTCCTATATCTATTTGCCAAACTCTATTTCCATTTTTTCAAGTCTCTTTTTTTTCCATTTATTTTCTCTTCCTTCCTTTTCCTCTTCCCCGTGTCTTGTTCCCATCCTTCTGAAAAATCTCCCTACATCTTAATATCTTTTATATTGCTAATAATATGTTTTAAGTTGCTCATACAAGAGAAGCTTTGTAATATCCAAGTTGTGTGTCTGATTTATTTTACTTAATATAGTCTTTATATGCATTTATTTACCTATAAATGGCTCAAGCTTATCCTTCTTTAGGAAAAAAGTAGTACTTAGTATGTATAAATATCACATCTTGTTCATTCATGTGTAAATGGACGTATAGTCTGTTACCAAGATGTAGCCTTTATAAATAATACTGCTACAAACTTGCACACGCATATATCATTATAAGATAATGACTTTAACACTTTTGGGAGGACAATTACAAGGGAATAGCTGATTGAATGGAATTTCCATTTTAGATTTTTCAGGAATCTCTGTAGTGTGTTACTAGTTTACATTCCTGTGGCCAATGTAAAAGTGTGCCTTCTCCCACACTCAACAGCTTTATCAACATTACTTATTTATTTGATTTCTTGACAATCATTCTTTATAGAGCACGATGGTTTCTCAGTGTTGTTTCAATTTTAATCTGCTAAGTATAGGAATGTTGAACATTTTCCTGCCTCTATAAACTTGACTACTCTGTACACCTCTTGTAAATGAAACCTTACAATAGTTATCCTTTTATGTGTGGCTTATCTCTCTGAGTATAATGTCTTCATGGTTCATATATATTTTTACATCTTAAAATACTATTGCTGTCTGGGGCTGAATCATATTCTGTTAGGCTTAAATGCTGTATTTTTAATTCAGTCATGCATCAGTGGGCATTGGGTTTACTTCCATTTTTTAAAATAAAGTGTCATGAAACATTGATACACAAATAGCTGAATTTCTGTTTTGAATATTTTTCGATAGATATACAGAAATAGAACTTTGGATAATATGATAGTTTTATTTTAAGTTACTACTTCTACAGTTTCTAAAGTGGTTGCACATTGTAATATTCTCAAGTGTTTAAATTTCTCCATGTCAAGTTTTGTATTTCTTTTGTTTAGAACTCTTCTTCAGTATTTTACTGTTTTTCTTCATTTTAAATTAATTCTTTAAATTGAATATCTGATATTCATTGCTAGTTAATAGAAAACAAATGACTTGACATTTTAATTTTGTTACCTGCAATCTTTTTTAAAAAAATCATTATTGGTACATTATGAATACACATTATCATCACATTCAACATTGAGAGTTTGTACCAGAATATGACATGACTCGATACACATTTTTTCCTCTTTCCCTCTGCCCTGCAACTCCCACCCCCTATATACATAATCTATGTTTTCTTTTTTCTTTATTATTGTAACATTCATTTTCTCCTTGTTATTTACTCCTACACGCTCTTCCCTTTTAAATATTTTCTATTTCACAATATCAACTATACATACTACAACTCATTTACAACTTCATTTTCTTATACCAAAGAAAAGATACTATATTTAAACATCTGTGACTTATTTATTTCGCTTATGAAGATGTCCTCAAGATACATCCATTTCAGTATAAATGACTCAATCTTATCATTTTTAATGGCAGAGTAATACTCCATTCTATAAAAGAATCAGATCTCCTTTTTTTTTTTTTAAGGTTTTTTGAGACAAATTTATTATTATTTTAGGATTTTTTGAGACAGGATCTCGCTTTGTGGTTCAGGCTGGCCCTGAACTCAGCTACAAACTCACATCACAGCAATCCTCCTGCCTCTGCCTCCCGAGTGCTGGGATTACAGGTGTGAGCCACCACGCCCGGCACTGTGGAATGTGGTACTGATTGCTGCTGGGGTGAGTCTCCACGCCCAGTATTGTATGTGGTTACCGAGGATCGAACCTGGGCCCTGGGCCCTTGCACTTGGAAGACAGGCACCGCTGGAACCACTGAACTATATCCCTGGCCCGAAACACATCTTCTTTATCCAGTCTCCAGTTGATGGACAATTAGATTATTTCCAAGAATTAACAATCACAAATTGAGCTGCTATAAACATTGGTGCACATATGTCGCTGTGATATGAATCTTTTAATTCTTTTGTGTTTATACCTAGCAGGTAGAATCTCCAGTACAGGGTAGAATGGAATAGTAAGTGCAATTGTCCTTTTTTTGTCCTTCATTAGCAGGACAGGAATTATCTTCTAGAAAAATGTGTGATGTTAGATATGACTTCTTCATAGATGTTCTTTGGCTGAGGAAAATGTCTTTATGTTCTTAATTTATTGAATCTATCATTCAAGAGTCTTAGTCTTGTCAAATTATTTTTTTATATCTTTTGACATAATCATATATTTCATTGTTTCAAATTAATAGTCTGTATTACAGTGAATGAGTATAGTACGTTGAACAAATGTTGCATTTTGGTATAAATTGTATTTGGTTATATAATGTATTTCTCTTAATACGCCTGTAGATTTCATTTCATAATATTTTTAATGATTTATATATCATTACATAAGTAGAAATTGGCTTAGGCTAGGGATTTAATACTCGCCTTGCAAGCACAAGTTTCTGAGTTTGGTCTCTGTACAGGCTGGGGAGGAATTGGCTTATAACATTTTTGTGATGTTATTGCTTGGTTTTAGTAACAGAGTGATACTGACCTCATGACACATTATTAAACAGTTCACTATCTTTCACTTTTTGGAGTAGTTTTGAAAGAATAGATATTAATACTTTATAAAAAAATACTTTATAAAATGTTTGGTAGCATTAATGAGGGAAGTAATATGGTTCTCAGCTTTCTTTTTAGAGTGAAGTTGTGGTTACCAATTTTATTTTTTTATTCTATTTTTTTATTTTTATTCTATTTGCATTTCTAGAAATTTGTCCTTTTCTTCAAAACTGTAATTTATTGGCATAAAGTTATTGGTTGTTTTCCCTTATAATTTTTTTGTTTAGTAAAGTTAGTAACATTCTTGTTTTCATCCTTGAAGGGTTTGGGGGGGGTTGTTTGTTCGCTTGTTTGTTTGTTTCTCTGGTGCCAGCAATTGAATTTAGGGTTTTGCATTAACCAAGCAGGTATGGTACCACTAAGCTACATCTGATTCTATTAATATCTGATTTTTCTGTTTTTTTCTTGGTAGTCATAGCTAAAAGGTGTTTAAATTGATCTTTAGAAGAATGGTATTTTGAGTTATTGATTTTCTCTATTGTTTTTCTCTTCCTGACCACATTTATTTCTACTTCAATATTAACATTTACTTACTCTTCTTTCTTTGTGCTTAGCTTTTTATCTTATAGTACCTCAAAAAGATTATTTAGGTGGTTCTTTCCTAGAATGGAGTATTACTCTGTCATAAAAAATAATAAACATGAGTCGGGAGTTAGCTCAGTGGTTCCGGCGTCTGTCTTGCAAGCTCAAGGACCTGGGTTCGATCCCCGATAACCACATACCATACTGGGTGTGGAGACTCATGTCCAGCAGCAACTAGTACCACATACCACAGTGCCGGGCGTGGTGGCTCATGCCTGTAATCCCAGCACTCGGGAGGCAGAAGCAGGAGGATTGCAGTGATGTGAGTTTGAGGGTGAGCTCAGGGCCAGCCTGAACCACAAAGTGAGACCCTGTCTCTAAAAAGAAAAAAGAAAAATAAATAAATAAACTTGAGTCATTTATGTTCAAATGGATGTACCTTCAGCATATACTCATAAGTGAAATAAATAGGTCACAGATGTGTAAAGGTTATATCTTCTCTGGTATGATAAAATGAAGATGTAAATGAGTTCTAGTATATATAGTAGATATTGTGAAATAGAAAATATTTAAAAGGAAATAGGTTGTATAGTTAAGTAATGAGACGAAAGATAATGTGATGGTAACCAAAAAAAAAGGAAACAAAGCTCATGCATGTAGGGGGCAGGGATTGTAGGGTAGATAGGGGAATGAGAAAGAGTGAGAATTAAGTTGTGTCATATACTGGTACAAATTCTCAATATTGAGTGCAGTCATGGTGTGTATATATAATGTATCAATAAAGATTTGAATTTTTTAAAAGATTATTTTAGGTATTAGTTTGAAATCTTTATGTTTTATGTAGTTTTCTGCTAGTACAAATTTCACTCTAAACTTTTGCTATGCTGCACATGTTTTATTTTGCATGCTGTTTTTACCCATCTAAAATGTATTGTAATTTTCCTTGTGACTTTAATTTGATGAGTTGGTTATGTAGGAGTAAATCACTGAATTTTCACATATTTATGAGTTAATCAAACACCCTTTTAGTATTGATTTTCAAGTTCATTCCTTTATGGCCAGAGTATATGTTTTTTATGAATTCACTTCTATAAAGTTTATGGAGCGTTATGCTAGAATCTAATATATGATCTAGTCTCAAGAATGTTCCATGTGCACTTAATAAGATTATACATTTTTCGGTTGTTAATAGGACTATGATATAGATTTTTATTGACCATTTCTATTAAGATTTCTATTAAGAACAACACTGTGATATTCAAATCTGATTTTCCTTTGTTACTTTCTCTGCAGTTTTATTGATCATTTAAAGCAGAATGCTCATGTTTCCAACTATCATGTTGAATTGTCTATTTGCTCCTTCAAATCGATCAGTTATTTTTTCCATGCATTATAAGTTTCTACATTTAGGTCATGCATATTTATTGTTACATTGTCTCATGGTTTGACTTTTTATCATCACAAAATATTTTTGTGTCATCATAAATTTCATCTTAAAGTATATTTTCTTTAACAATAGTTGATCCATTCCAGATCTCTTTGGCTATTATTTCCATGGTGATTAATTTTCTTTCCTTTACATTCAATTTATTTATGCTTTTGAGTCTAAATTGTGTCTCTTTCAGAAATAATAGCATACCTCTTTAAAAACTAATTTTTACAGGACCGGAGATGTAGCTTAGTGGTACTGGGGAAGCGTGGTAAGTGCTAGGTCCAGAATTCTATTCCCAGTACTGAAAAAAATCAAATCAAAGCAAAACAAAATCAGTTCTTACAAAGTGTGTCTTTAATTGATATATTTAATTTATTTTAATTTAATATGAGTACTGATTAAGATTTTAACAGAATTAACATGACTTTTGATACGTTTTCTTTTTCTATTTGCTATATACTTCCATTGCAATCTCCCATTCTGTTAAATACTTATCCCTAATGCATCATTTTAATAGTCAATTTGTTTAGAATGTTTGTAGTCAATAATTTACAGTATTTTCAAAAATTATTTTCTAGTTGATCTAGGGATTATGAATTCATATCTTAATTAAATAATATGTAAGATTAATATTAGTTTAGTTTCAATTAGTGTTTCTTTTCTCTTGTAGCTTTCAAGTTTCTCTTTTTGTCTTTGGCATTTGACTTTATATTATGATTCTTTTTAAGACCTCTCAGAGTATATTTTGCTCAAAATCAATTAATCTTCTTGGATCATCAAATTTAGGAAGTTTTCCCTATTTTTAATTCCAACATTCTTTCTTCCATCTTTTTAGGTCTACTATTATATACATGTCGTTTTTAGTGCTGTCTCACTGGCTTGCAAGCCAATATTTCTTTTTCTGTTTCTTAGATCATACAATCTCAATTCACTTTTCTTTAGGCTTGCTTACTCTTTTCTCTGATGATCATATTTGCTACTGTATCGTTGTCATAAACTTTGTATTTTCAATTCAATTATTTCTATTTGTTTATTTTTTACAGTTTCTTAGAGTTATAGTTGCAAGTCGCTCTGTCATCATTCTCATTCAAGATCTTTAAATGGTTTTCATTAGTTCTTTGATAGTATTTAAAATGGCTTCAGAGGCTTTGTCTGACAAGTACACCCATCTCAAAGGAGACTTGTGTTCATGGATTTTTTTCCCCTCTGTACATGAGCCATCTTTCTACTTGTTTATCTCATACTTTTTTAAGCAATCTAACATAGCACCTCTCATAAGCATATTTTCCCCATTTCCCAAGGGGAGTTTGTTACTGCTAATACTCTTTGTTTAGTTAATTTTACTTTTAAATCAATTCACAAAATTTGTATTTTTAAATTTTATATGTCCACAGAAGCTTTTGCTCAGCAACTGTAGTGGTTATGGGGAAAAAAATCTGTGATTGGCAACTACCTCAAACCACCATATTTGAACCCATGCTCTGTACTCAGCCATATTCTCCTTCATTTCCTACTTGTGCAGCTTCACAGGGTTTTCCAGGAGAAATAGCCTAAGGCCTTCTTATAATTTTTGGTGGGCACACAGCTAAACATATGCATTGTGGCCTTCTATTTTCTCATGAATGCATCTGAATTTCTTTGACCTTTTTAATTCTATTTTCTTTTTAATATTTTTAGTTAGCTTGCTTTGTGTAACCATGAAGTTGATAAATTTTTCCTAATTTCTTTTTCTCCAGATACCTCAACAGAGGAAAAAAAAAAAACTTTTTTCACACTGGGAAAGCTCCATATCTAGTCAAATAATGGCAGATTTGCAAATGAAGCCTTGCAGAAACCATGAGGAAAGTTGAGTAATGACAGTTTTCTGGGATGAAACTGGCTGAGCTCCAGATCCAGTGTGCTTTCTGGCTGTGAGTGTATTTATATTTACCGGATCTGAGGGCTGTAGGTTTCCAAGGCTACGGAACTAGAGGATTGGAGGATGGACATAGGGCGAATTAGAATGCCACAAAGCTCAATGATCTTACTGAGCCTCAAACTATTTTTTAAATCAATGTTCTTCAGATTACTCCAAGTTTTTGCTGAATTTTCCTCGTTCTAAGGAAATTCATTTTATAGATTTATTCTTATTTTCTCACTGTTTTCAGGGAAGAAGGTACTGCAATATTTTTGCTCCCCTCCTTTGTATATTTTTCTGAATAACATTTTATTGATACTGTCAAGTGCATTCCTCTATGTATTGTCTCTGTGTCATTGCAATGCAGACTGATGAATCATGCCAAAGGCTGTACGCCCTAAAAACACTACAGTATTTACCAAGTCCTTTTCAGAAAAAATATACCAATTTCTCTTATAGAAGACATGCTTTCTTTTATATTTTTAGTAAATTTTATAAGTGCTTACTAAATACAAACAATATATCTTTTATATACTAATGAATAAACATTTACATTCTGGTTGACTAATCTGAGTGGAAGTTCACATTTATGTTATTAATCTAGTCTAATTATTGCTAGAGAGCATGTTTCATTTTTGTCATCTTTTGCCCATTTTGGCTTGAGAATGGAGACATTTTTGTATTGTATTGAAAGTTAGATTAGTTTAGTTTTTCTTAACTTGGATTCCCACCTGAATTACTTATAATGCTGGCTTAGAACTCAAGTTTGAAAACTTCACATTCAGAAAGTCAGATAGAATGAGTAGGGGATAAAATAATAAGGTCAATATTTTTCAAGTGTTTCATAATTTTAATGTACATTATTCTGTTATTACAGACTCTGAAACAACTGATTTTCATGTCCTTTGTAAATGTATGATTGTGTATGTCAGATTTCAGACACCAAGTACAAATATAAGTAAATGAAGAAAAGAATCATATCATTATTAAAAGTGTATTTTCACTTCTAGTATCAACAGTCCTATTTTATCCAAATTGGTTTATTAGTAGTATTTTATACTCATTAGTATTTGGAAGAATTTAACAAATCTGGAAGCCTATAATTTCATAAGTATGTATGAATTTCCCTCTACTAACACTTCCTCTCAAGGATCCAGCCTTATCTCAAAAGGACTTAGTGCATTACTTAAGATAGTAAACTCTTATAAACTCTTAGTTTTTATATAATTAAATTATAAATAAGGTAGTAATTGATGAAATTTGAAATGGAGAGCTTTTTATTAATTCACCCCAAGGGTATAGCATCAATGTATTTACTGCATCTGACAAATGGGCAATAAATGTGAGGTGACTCAAAGTCCCTTATTTCTCTATCTGAAGTCCTCTTTTAATGTCATTAATCCTAAAAGTTCATACTGATAAGTTGATGGATATTAAAGTAACATTTAAATTTCCCCTTTTCCTAAAATAATCAAATTACCTAAGAACATTCTCAAAACTCCCAAGGATTCTCTTTATTTTGGTAATGTGTATGTGTGTGTGTGTGTGTGTGTGTGTGTGTGTGTGTGTATTTTATATATATATATATAAAACTTCTCAAAGTACATGCTCCTGTGTGGGTGGCTACAAAGCCTAATGAATTTTGGCCCACAATTACTGATAAACAAGAGCAAATTAATCACATACAAAGGTTTACTTTTGCACAAGAGGTAAGTAACCTGCATCATTTAAAACTTCACCAGTATCAGAAGGAGGGTTGAGCCAGCTGTGACAACAAAGATACCTTTGGCTGGCCATTTATAAAATCTTTTAACAAAGAACTGAGGTAGCCCCAAATAATTAAAGGAGTTGTTAATTTTAAAATTTGAGAAAGTTGTCCTTCATCATAAATAGAATTGTTTCTCATTATTTAATAAGCAAAAATGAGTTCAGATGAACTGTGTTACTTGGCTAGGGCTTTCATAACAAGATAATACTGACTTGTGGCTGAACACACTCCCAAAGGGCTGTAATTCATATACCTTGTTGCCCAATAGCCCACTATATATCTGTCCCATGGGTGGTACAATACGCCTGTTGGGACAGTCATGCATAAACTATAATAGCTCAAACTGGTGGGAATATGTTAAGAGAAAATTTTAACATTTTAAACATTTATTTTATTTTCTCACATCTCTGGAGCATGGGAAGTCCAAGACCAAGATGTTGGCAGATTTGTGTCCTCTGAAGACTTTCTCCTTTTTGGAAGGTCCATATTGCATTTCTCTGCAAAAGCACTATTGGCGTTCCCTTCTTCTATCATATGAAACCCAGTAATACTGGTTTAGGGAAACACTCTAACAGCCTGTCTTCTTAATCAGCCCTTTAAAGGTCTCACCTTCAAGTACAATCACATTCTGCAGTACTACGGGTTTGTACTTCAACAAATGTATTTGGGGGGAGTACAATTAATCCCTAAAATGGGTGACAACATTCATGCTTAATTTTGACTGTAGGTCTTTCTAAAATTAACTAAATGATAAACTTGTTGGAAATACAGAGAAATGAGTTGAGATTACATAGAAATAATGGAAACAGTAGAATTAATATTCATAGTAATTTAAACAAGGAATTCATTTCATGGAGCACCAGTAGGAGCAATATAAACTTAGCAAAAGCTGTTAACTAAGCAGTGTTTTAGCTGCATTCCATAGCTAAGTATAGTGTTTTCAAGGTCATATACTCTTTCTTTTTCTTTTTCAGTGCTTTTGCTGTGTGTGTGTGTGTGTGTGTGTGTGTGTGTGTGTTTGTTTTCTTTTTTGCAGTACCAGGGATCAAACTCAGGGCCTTGAATTTGCTAGGCAGATTCGGTGGCACTGAGCAAAATCCTGGGTCCTGTCATACACTTTTGAGTATGTACTTTCTTTCTGTGTATTGATTCATTATATATTTGAAAATTCTACATTTTCCAAATTAATAATATTTTAGCTATAGTTTCATTACTGATTATTAATTTTATTACATTGTGATCCTAAAATATGTCTAATATAGTATCCACTTTTGGTATTTTCTGAGTACTATTTCTTTGACTATTATATGGTCATATTTTAGAAATAACTTTCTACGAGTATGTTCTTGAAAATCACAAATATTTTAAGTTACTAGGTGCATAGTTTTTAAAACATGCATTAGATTAAACTGTAGAATTGAACTGTTCAAATATTTTATGCTGTTATGGATTAGTGCTGTGTTCAAGCATTCAGTATCTGAGAGAGTTCTTAAAAAAGATCCAGTGAAACTTGGACTTAATCATGTCGCCTTGTAGGCATGATTATTTTCCTCACACATTCAGATTACACTTGATGCAAAAAAGAGAATGCTGTATATGTCCATCAAGAAATTAACCCTGCAGTTGTTATGTAAAGATTTATTTCATAAAAATCTCTTTAGGCTAAAAGTCTATTTCATTATTATTATAATAATAATCATCATCATTATTATTCTTTCTGTACTAATTTATTTTCATATTGAATCTTTTAACTTATTTTTTATTTTTCTTTCTTGGTTTTTGTTTTTAAATTTTATTTTGTAAATAATCGATCTTTCAAAAATCAGGTAGATTGGTGTAATGACCTGGTATGTAATCACTTCCATGTTTAAGTATCCATGTACATTTTGCAAATTTTTTATATTTATCACACATACATATTTATCTAGCCTCCTTAGAAATTATTTTAAGCACACTTAAGATAGTTCATTGTACATTATAAATTTCCCTAACATATATATTTATATACTTTATTACTTTATTACTTTTTCTTATTTTTTATTTGATGTTTGATATATTTATTGCATGCATTCATCTTAGAGGGCCGATACATGTGTATGACATATTTTAATTCTTTTTATTTCCCTTTCCATCTGTTTTAGTTATTTTCTCATTACGAGGACACAATATCAGCAACCTACAAGTTAAAGGAAGAATGCTTTACTTTAGCTCACAGCCGCGGAGGTTTCAGTGCATAACCACTGGTTCCAGGGCAGGGTGGCATGGCAGATGGCCATAGAAGGGGAGAATTCATCCGTGACAGAGCAGTCAGAATGTAGCATGTGAGATCAAGGGAATAGATATATTCTGAATATAAATCCTTCCGGGCTGTGTTCACTGTGACTCACTGATTCCCAACAGGCTTTACATCTCAGCATCAAACACAGTTATAAACCCACAAATGGACTAATCCAATATCACACATCCATGATCGAGTATCATCCCCCCATGATCTATGCATCTCTTAAAAACCCCATCTGGTAGAGAATAATAATTTGAAGGAACATGTAGATATAGCCTATGACACCTTGTCCACTAGTCTTCCTCCTTCCATCTCTAGATCTACTTCCTATATTATTATTATTATTATTACTATTTTCTTGTTTTACTTTTCCAATCATTTATTTTGTTCTTTACTGTTTGTACTTCTGTTTAGGTTTCTTTTATTGTTGATCTATTTGTCTTTCTTGATGTATTCATTTCATATGAACTTTTTGGCTTTGTTGGCCTGATTTTCTCTGCTTGTTATACTGTTGAGTATTTTTGGAGTTCTGGCTCAGTGTTCATGTGTCCCAAAAATTGTTATTTTTCAAAGAATGTCCCTTAATTCTCTAAGTATTCATAAAGAAAATTTTGTAGTACCCACTTTAAGCACATTTGCTTTTAAGGCTTAGAGGATTTCATTGCAAGGTCTCTTTGCATTTAATGTTTGCTTTGAAAGTGTGCTGTAATGCTAAAGGTTTGACCTTTATATGTAACTTTTTATCACTCTTGTGACAGCTTTAAAGATTCTTTTAGTTGGACATCTGGGAATTCAAGTAGGGTGTGTCTTGGGGAGCTTCTGTCTTCACTGCAGTTAGTAATTGGTGTTCTGTAACCCTGCTTACCCATATGTTGAAATCTTTTCTCATACTTGGAAAGGTTTCTATTAAGATTTTTCTAAACAGATTTTTATTCCGTATGTGCTGTCTTCTAATTTTTCTCTAACTACAATTGGCCTTAGGTTAGTCTTCTTAGCGTTGTATAGTAATTTTGGAATTGGAATTTTTTTCTTGTTCTCATATTGTTTTTAGAGCTTCTCTGAGTATTTTATTATAATTTATCATTTCTCTTGTGATTTCAGAACCTCTTCTTCACATTTGCCAATTGAATAATTTTTCTATTCTATAAAATTTTCCGTTCTCCAGTGGTATCTTTGACACTTTTATTTGGATTCTATATTTTTGATAAATTTGCCACTCATGTTTTGAATTGATTTGATTAGGTCTTCCAGTTTTTTATTTCCTTCTCCTTTATTTATATTGGTCAGTTTGCGTGATAATGCAATAAACTTTTGGGTTACATTTTCTTTGAACTATTAGCTCTACTGCCCGAGGTTTCCTTGCTTTTTTTTCCATTGATGCCGTCTACATCTGCCATGGGAACTTTGGAAACACTTGACTGCGTTCTTTTGCATTGTTTTCTTGTGCATGTGGAGGGTGTTTGTTTTTGCGGAGCTAGGGATTATATTCAAGTAGAATGTGAAGAGACTAGTCGATATGAAGATCTCTTAAGGTATATTCTGCCTTTCAGTGGTGATTCCATAATTCTATTTGTCCAAATATAGTGTTTACCCCTTGAGATAAATTTAATGTATAGGGTTTGCACTCTATTATTGTGTGATGAGGCAAGAATTACTTCTGGTTATAACAAAATCAACAAATCCAATCAATATATGCATTATATCTGGCATTTACACTATCACCTACTATAAGTACCCATTAAAACCTATAGTATGTTGTTATCAGCAGTCACTCTGTGATGCAGAAAGGGAAGGGACAGGAAGAAAAGGAGGTTGGTGAAAGAGTTGCATAAATGAGTAGGAGGGGAGGTAGATAGGAAAAAATAATGAATAAAAGTACTAAAAAGTGGATCAGGCTCTGTTGAAGTTCTTTTACAGTTGGAGTAAGGAGTCAACATTGAGGATTTTTTTTTTTTTTTTTAGTTTTTTTTAGGTTTTTTGAGACAGGGTCTCGCTTTGTGGTTCAGGCTGGCCCTGAGCTCAGCCTCAAACTCACATCACAATCCTCCTGCCTCTGCCTCCCGAGTGCTGGGATTACAGGCGTGAGCCACCACGTCCGGCACTGTGGTATGTGGTACTGGTTGCTGCTGGGTGTGGGTCTCCACACCCAGTATTGTTATGT
>PVIR01029532.1:0-14093 GCA_004026965.1 Petromus typicus | reverse complement strand
CGGGGAGTTAGCTCAGTGGTTCCGGCGCCTGTCTTGCAGGGGCAAGGGCCGGGGTTCAATTCCCCGGTAACCACATAACAATACTGGGTGTGGAGACCCACACCCAGCAGCAACCAGTACCACAGTGCCGGGCGTGGTGGCTCACGCCTGTCATCCCAGCACTCGGGAGGCAGAGGCAGGAGGATTGTGATGTGAGTTGGAGGCTGAGCTCAGGGCCAGCCTAAACCACAAAAGCGAGACCCTGTCTCAAAAAACCTAAAAAAAAAAAAACAAAAAAACAATGAGTTTGAGGCCAGCATGGGCTACATAGTGAATACAAGGCCTGCCTGAACTATTTAGTAAGACCCTGTCTGGAAAAAAAAAAAGAAGAAGATGGGATAAGTATGTTCAAAATGAAGGGGAAAATTGTGAGGGGATTAATGGTGACGTGTCTTTAATAGATTTTTAAATTATTTGGTTTATTTAATTTTTAAATGTTCTGGGATTTTTTTATTTTTTGAGATAGTGTCCTGCTATATAGTTCACTCTGGCCTTGAACTCATTGAATAACCCAGGTGGCCTTATTAGAGGCAATCTTTCTGCCTTACCTTTCAGAGTGCTAGGGTTACAGCTCTACTACCATGCCTGCTGAAATAACATTTGAAGAATGTAAACATTCACCATATTTTTGAGGATGCCCAGCCCACATCTCCATGCGAACTGCAGCAGATAATTTGACTTGTTCAGAATGTAATTTAGTCCTCTTGTTGTCTTCTCTCCTACAGGGATTTCATCTACAGTTTCAACCTTCTTGTTGTTTTGGCTATAAATCCTGGCATCAGCTCTGATGTCATTTTTCTCACACATCAAGACATCTTGTGGGCTCCACTAGGACACTCAGAGCCTACTACATTTCTCCCGTCTGGCCCAAGATGCCTCCCTTCTAGTTTAGATGAGCAAACAGCTCCCTAGTCTGTCATACTGTGTTTGTTCTTGTCTCTTGTTATCTAATTTCAAAACTGTTTCAACACTGAAGTGGCTTCCTAGTATGTATCTCCTTAAAACCCTTCAAGCACTTCCAATTTCACAGCAAGCAAAAGCTGTAGTCCTTCCAGTGGCCAGCAAGGCTTTCTGCAGTCCTGTCTTCCCCTGCTCTTTGTATTTCCAATTTTCTCCCTTAGTGCTCCTGCCTTTCCTCACTTCTCTCTAGCTCAGCCGGGTTAACCTTCCCTCTAAGTCCAGCAGGCAGGCGCACTCTGGCTGGCAGTTTGCATTGGGCGTTCCCTCGCCCAGGGACCAGCCCCACAATCCCTCTTACTCTCAGGAGACATGCTCACGTCATTGCCTCTGATGGCTCTGCCTGGCAGCCAGCCTCTCTCCCCACTCCCAAGTCCTCTTACCTTGTTGTTTTTCCTTTTTTCTGTGGCACTCACCTTTTAACACACACCACATTATTTTTAAATTTTCTTTTCCTCCACTCTCTTCCTTCTTCTCTCCCTACCTCCCTCCTTTTCTTCCTCTTTGCAAGACAAGGGACTGAGCCCAAGGATTTACCATTGAGCTACATCTCCAAGGCTTTATTTTTTAGTGTTTTGAGACAGGACTCTCTATGTAGCCTAGGCTGGCCTTGAATTTGCAGCAATTTTTGTGGCTTAGCCTCAAAACTCTTTAATATATATATAAATATATATATCATATATTATATAGTATATATATTTTATATATATACACACGTATTTAAATTTTTAAAATTTTGAGACAGGGTGTTTTTTATGTTTTGTTTTTGATATTAGGGATTGAACTCTGGGACCTTGCACTTGAGACAGGGCCTTGTTAAGTCACTTAGTTGCTCAGGCTGGTCTTACAGTTCCTGGGCTCAGGGAGTCTCTGTATCTCAGCTTCCTAATGCTGAGATTATGCGGTTTCTTCTGAAACTTTCACCGTTCTAGTCTCTCTTTTGAGCTAAACCTAGGAAAATCTTACATTAGGCCACAGATGTCCTTTGAGGATAACAGCTTTACCTACTGTCACAACCGCTTATCAAAATATCTCCAGAGAGAGACTCCCAAGGGAAAGGCAAATGTGTTTTGTGGTTGGAGTTGGCGGTTTATTGCACTGATTTTGAACATCAGCTTTACAGAGGCCTGATTTACATGCAGTACCCATCTGAGCGCGCCGCTGAATGAGTTCTGACAAGAGGGCTGGTGGTCTTTCTCAGGGCGGGAGAATGAAGGTCCAGAGCGAGATCCTGCTTAGGAGAAAAGGTTCTTGGGAAGTATAACAAAGAGGCGCAAACGGTGACCTTGCTCCCGGGTCTGCACCTGTGGAAGCCCTGGTCGCTTACTGGCGCCCGGAGTGAAGGGTCACCTCCTGCCGTGTGGCGGGCCGCTCCGCCTCAGTAGGAACTGACTTCCTGCAGCCCGCAGCTCTGCCCTTTCGGCCCCTGCATCCTGTGCTCAGCCCGCCAGCCAGCCAGGCGCTTCCCCGCCCTCTGTGGCTGATGGTCCCAGAGCTGTGGGCTCAGCTTTCACTAAGAGACTGCAGCCCTGAGTCCAAGGGTGGTTGGGGAAACTGAGGCAGGGCCGGAGCTTCTAGGATAGGACTGGGACCCTAGGCTCAGACTCCATCTCCCTGGACCTGGACTGCCCTTCCGAAACCACGGGGAGGGACAGGCTGGGCCGAGGAGAGGCCGGGGTCCTTCGGGACACTCGGGCCAAGCCCCGCCCGCCCACAGGGAGCTGGGGCGGAGCCGGGGAGGAGCGGAGGCTGAAGCTGCAGGTGAGGCCCTCGGAGCCGGGAGGACCCAGAGGACCCCGTACTGCAGGTGCTGCGGTGCTGCCCGCGCCATGGAGCGACCCTCGGACCCCCTGAGCGGGGCGCTGCGACTCTGCTTCTCCCCGGCTGCCAGGACCAGCCTGCTCCTGCTCCGGCTCGACGCCGCCGCGCTGCGAGCGCTGCAGGAGGGCCGGCGGCAACAGGTGCGCCCCGCCTCGCCCGCGCCCCGAGACCCCGCGGCTCGCTCCCCGAGACCCCGCCTCCGGTTCCCCGCGACCCCGCGTCCGAGATCCCGGCACCCGCGGCTAGGCATGGGTGCGAGGGCCCGGGAGCGACCGCCCAGCGCGCTGCTGTCCCCCGTAGGTCCGGCCGGTGATCGCCTTCCAGGGCTCCCGAGGGGTGAGTGCCGTCCGGGTACCTGGCCCTGGCGCGGAGGGCGGCGGGCGGCGGGCGGCGGGCGGGGCCGAGCGAGTCCCGAGCCCGGCGGAGGGAGAAGCGCGCGGTCCCCGAGGCGGTGGGGGAGGGCCGCGCTCCCCGGCCCCCGGGACAGCCGGCCGCACCTGGCGCTAATGAGCCGCTGCGGAGCCCTCGCAGGCTGACTCCGCGGGCGGCCTTCTGCTTCCCCCCAGTACCTGAGGCTCGCAGGCGCCGGCTGGTCCTGTCTCTTCTCCTTCATAGTGTCCCAGTGTGGCCGGGAGGGGGCTGGCGGTGAGTTGGACCTCGTGTGCCAGCGCTCAGACAGGTAAGGACAGGCTTGGTGGGGAAAGGGACTTGAAGAGGTGCTGAAGACTTCCCAACCCTCCAGGGCTTCCCCACTTTCTGCCAGGTCCGAGGCTGGCCGCCTCCACTGTCTGGGCCCACTCAGGCAGCGCCTCACTATCTGGGCGGCCACAGATTGCCTCCCAGCCCCGTCCTCAGTCCAGGAACACAGCGTGACTGAAGATGCCCGCGATCCCGAGCCCTGGCAGAACACGGGAGACTGTTCTGAGAGAGACGTGCTGGTGTCACCGCCACAGACAGCCCCGGAAGAGGTGAGGCTAGAAACTGCAGCGAGTTGTAAGGTGGGGCAGAGGCTGAACTCGAGGAGCCAAGTGCTCCTGCCACTTTCCCTGCCAGGTAGATCTACTGGCAAGCCACCAAGGACAGTCACTCCCAGGACCCCAGAGAGAGCAGCCGCCACAGTGGGAAGTGAGGTATGAGGGACCAGGTGCGACCAATCTGGGAAGCCCTAGTCTAATCTCCACCATAAGTGCTGTGAGCAAGCTAGGTGAGAGGCCTACTTCCAGAGGAACTCCATCTTCCCCCATTCCTTTTTCAAATATCCCAGGACACAGCACCGTCTTCCAAACAGAGAGCTGGACCAGGCACTGCCCTCCTCTGCCAGCCGGAAGCGTCTGGAGAAGGTCAGACCTAATGCCAACTTTTTGCAGAGTGCAGTCAGCTAAGATTTGGGAGCAGAGCACGATATGGCAGGAAGCTCTGAGAGGACAGAATAGGAAGCTCCTGGCTTGCTGTTTATGTCATATTTTCCTCTGCAGAAACGTCCAGGACCAGAAGGCACTGAAAAACTAGAAGAAAAGAGGCTCAGGATTCTGTCTCCAGCTCCAAGCCCCCCCCAAGGCCTGTCCAGTGAGGACTCACAGGAAGACTGGGAGCAGGATAAAGATGAAGACATGGGCCCCCGGCTGGAGCACAGTCCTTCAGCGCAAGCCGGTGAGTTAACGAGAGGAGGCTAAACAGGCCTCTGTGGAAAGGCCCTCCAGTCACCTTGTTCTGCTTCCTTTTAGGATCTCAATCCTTGAGCCCAGAAGAGGTGCCGGATTACCTCCTGTGAGTTCCCTGCATTTCCAGCTTCATCAAGCCTGTACATACAGGTCTATGGGGAGCCAAACACTTTGGGGGCAATGGCACTGAAGGTGACACCTCTCCTTGCAGGCAGTATGGGACCATCCACAGCCCAGAGCAGCAGCGGGCCTATGAACAAGACTTTGAGGCAGATTACGCTGAGTACCGCATCCTGCACGCCCGGGTTGGGGCTGCCAGCCAAAGGTTCATAGAGTTGGGAGCTGAGATCAAGAGGACCCAGCCAGGAACTCCGGAACACAAGGTAGGGTTGCATCCAGGCTGGCCGCTGGCCTCCCCGGCCATCATCCTGCTGACTATCCAGACCCCTTTGTTCAGGGACCTGTTCTGGCAGAATTAGTATCATTTGGTAGAATGAGAGGGAAGTTATTTTTTGTGTGTGTGGTATCAGGGATCGAAGTCAGGACTTGTGCTTGCCAGGCAGGTGTGGTGCCACTGAGCTACATCCCTGGCCCTACTTCTCTTTATTTCTCATTGTTGATTTTAATGTAGTTATTTTTTATTTCAGGCGCTGGAAGATAAGATAGTCCAGGAGTATAAAAAATTCAGAAAGGTAAGATAGGTTCGAGAGTGGGAACAAGAAGGAAGAAGTGGCATTTGCTCTTTGATGTGAATGCCTTTTCTCTGCAGCGGTACCCAGGTTACAGGGAAGAGAAGCACCGCTGTGAGTACCTGCACCAGAAGTTGTCCCACATAAAACGTCTCATCCTGGAGTCCGAGGGAAAGAACTGGGACAGCTGAAGCCGTCCAGGCCTCTTGGCTCTCTGTCCAGGGAGACAGGAACAAAGCAGCTATGAACGGGTATAACTACCCACTGTTCTTACACTGACCACAGTCCATGTGGCAAGTAGAGTACTGCTCTAGGTTCTGGAGATGTCAAGTTTATTGCTTCTGTAGTTTAATTTTCTAGGGTGGGCACAGTGCAAGACTCAGCTGTGCCCAGGAGAGGAGGGACAGTAGCAGGGACTTAGCTTTTCCACCATTAGTTCAGCCAAATCATTTCCAAATGCTTAGAAATGACATTTCCAAGACAGGATACCTTGAGGACTCTCAGCTGAATGAATTTAGCCTACTAGCCTCTAGAAGGGGAAAAATAATGAGAACTTTTATTAAGTCAAAGTAACCTGTAAGCCAGGGGTAGTGGCACATACCTATCATGGGAAGCTGAGGGAGGACGGACTGCAAGTTTGAGGCCAGCCTGGGCTACATAGTGAGCTCAAGGTCAGTCTGAACTACAGTGAGCGTCTCAAGAAGAAAAAAAGGGACTTGCAGCATACCTGCATACAGGGGGGAGGGCTTGGGTGTTACACATGTGCTGTACCAAACGTGGATTCTTCAAACATAGCTAAGTAAAACTGCTTTTGTGTCTTTTGTCCAAGTTTGTTTTCCTTACATCCTCTAAGGCATTGCTTAAACTTGGCTGCTGTACCTGTGGACTATTCCTTGAATTCTGAAAATAATTAGATGCTCAGCCCTTTGCTATAAATTAAGTTTTCAAAATCATGGTAGACACTTTGCATAGTGCTGAGGATGGGATGCACAGCATCCTGTGCACCAGGGAACACATCTGACAATGAGCTACATTCCCGGCCCTACATCTTCACCTTTTGACACCTCCTCAGTACAGACCAGGCTGGCCCTGAATCTGCAGTCCTCCTCCCTGAGCCACCTGAGCAGTGGGAATGCAGGCTCGTACCACCATGCCGGGTTTACCTTACTTTTTAAACCACTAGGCAGGATTGTGATGGGGTTGTTTTTGTGTGGTACTGTGAATTTTACCCAAGGCTTTTGCACTCAGCACTACACCCTACTTTTTTGACCCTACTAAATTGCCAGGCTGTGTTCAAACTTGCAGTTCTCATGCCTCAGCCTCCCAGAGTGGTAGATTATAGGTGTGTTCCAGCATGCCTGGCTCCAGTCCCTCACAACTGATGACGAGATTACAGTAGGAAGAATGCCTTTTGTCAACTAAGGCTTCACACAATCACCTAAAATTAGGGCTATTATGCAGTGGCTGAAAACTGGACAAGACTTGAACTTAACTAGAAGATGGTTTAGTTTGGACAGAAGTCCTCTTTTGTGTTCTTACTGCAGAACACAGTGGGTGCTTCAGCTGCTCTCGGGAGGGAGTGGGCCACACCCTAGGCTTCGGGAGAGAAAGCTGCACCCACCTGTCAGCAGTTCTGGAGCAACTTGGAAGGAAGCCCACACTGAAGCCGCACCCGTGCGGGGCAGCTCTGGGTGGAGAGCAGTCCTCCCCCTGCAGCTGCAAACATGCAGAAGGCTCACCTGCACAGCCAGGAAAAGCAGTGACCCGTCCTCGGGGCACGGACAGGGCGGGCAGCCCTGGGAGGAAAAGGGACGGCCTTGCACCAGTTCTAAATACCAGCATAGAAGCCTGAGCAGTACGTGTGTAAGGATACGAGGACTGGAATTTCAGACAGATTTAGAGGTATTAGCTATGGACCATGTTGCGCTCTAGCTGTAGCTAAGGGCAGTAAGGTAGCTATTATGTGGCTTTCCCGGTTTTTTGGTAGTACTGGGGGTCAGTCCCAGGATATGCACTAAACTCCGTCCCCTGCAATCCCACACTATGCTTTTTCTTTCTTTCCTTTTTTTTTTGAGACAGGACCTTGCTAAGTCCGTAAGTTTCTCTGGCTGGGATGCAACTTGCAGTCTTCCTGCCTCAGCCTCCCAGAATGCTTAACCAGGTGGTGTTTTAAACGCAAATGAAAAGGCAATCCCTGATTTTATTTTAGATGCCCCAGCACTATGGGTATTAGTGCCGATTTCTGACATTTCCGTTACAGCAGAAAGGTCTCCTGGATGGTGATGGTCTAAAGAAACCTGGGTTTTCCATTCTATGGAAAAGACAGTTTAAAGGGGGCTCATTTATTGTCACTGTTCCAAATGTACAAAAAAAAAAAAAAATTAGAAAATAACCCCCAACTCAGTCCCCCCAACCCCCCAACACAAATAATTTTCCCAAAACCACAAACATAAACTGGTCCTGGTAACAGTGCAGCTAAGAAACAGTTTTGAGAAAATTTAACAGGATTCAGGTTATATCCATCCCGTCCTCCTGGCTGAGGTGATGATCCTGCCATGGGTCCTGGTCCTCCCCAATGGTTTCCCATCTCTGGTAGAAGAGTCCTTTTACAAAGTGGTACATTTGGCTGTTGCTTTTAGAGATCCTCCTGTGCTTTCTTCTTCTTCTTGGGTTTCTCTTCTTGAATTATAGGGGGGTTTGTAGCTTCTCGTTGTAGATAGGTAATAAAATCATTTAATTCACGGCCACCCTAAAAATGAAATGATGATTTTGAAAATTTCTTTTTTTGAGATAGGGTCTCACTTTTGTAGTTCAGAATGGCCCTGAACTCAATACATACCCCAGGCCTACCTCGAACTCACAGCAATCCTCCTGCCTCTGCTTCCCAAGTGCTGGGATGACAGGTGTGAGTCACCACACCCGGCATTGTAGTATGTGGTTACTGGGGATCCCACTCAAGACCCTGAACTTGCCAGGCAGATGCTGGAACCACTGAGCTAAATCCCTGGCCCTGATTTTGAAAATTTTGTTCCTGGTGTTCTGTAGATTAGGCCCAGGCCTCCACACATGCTCACCAAGTGTTCCACCACTAAGTTACCTCCCCATCTCTGGGTCAGGACCTTGCTACGTTCCCCCAGGCTGGCCCTAAACTTGTATCTTCTTGCCTCAGCCTCTCCAATAACTTGGATCACAGCATGCACCACCACAAGACTTGAAAACTTAACTTTTAATAACCCTGGGCTTTTTGTAAAAGTATTTAGTAGCCATTTACATTTAGCATAAGAATTCCAAGTTAAATAGACCCAATTCAAAGGAGAGTGTGTGTGTGTGTGTGTGTGTGTGTATATTTGTGGGGTAATGGGCACTTACTTCATATTTCTTTGGATTTTGCTTGTTATTGGCTGGAGAAAAATAGATGGTAGGAAATCTGGGGAAAGATAAAAAAGAAGAGTTTACTAATTTCAGCTTCAAAGTAGCTATGATGACATAGTTCCCCAAGAACTACTGCTGGAAATTAGTTCTTCTATATTTAATTCTTTCCAATAGGATCAGACAGCACTGTCCATCAATGGCTGCAGTCCAACAAAACTCAGAATTCTGAGAGCTCACAAAACTTGCAGTGTGGTCATGGCACAATAGCCAAGAAAGAATGGGTAATTCGGTCTTCAATTTTCTGGATGTTGTTTTTTGAGATAGTGTTTCACCATGTAGCCAGGCTGGCTTCACACTTGTATCTCCTACCATGCCTGGTTCTGTCATCAATTTCAACATGGAGATCCCTAAAACCATGTCTAGTAAAGGAATTTCCTGGGCTTACACTAAGCATATGCCCCTGTGGGTCAGCTAGACATCTTATGAGCATTTTTATCCACTCACCCTCTGACTTCATATGGCAAAGGCACATCATTGGCTGTGGCATCCATCTTGGCAATGACAATATTCGGGTCTTTGCTAAGCTGTGAGATAAAAAGTGAGAGTTTTTTTGCAGTTCTGGGGATCAAATCAGGTCTGGCTCATGCTAGGCAAGAGCTCTACTGCTGGGCTCCTAAGCCTAGCCAAGGCCAGGCCTTCACATTCCAAGTTCTCTAAAAAGCCATGGACACTAGAGGGCAGTCAAAAGAAGGTAACAGTGGAAATAAATCTACCAGCCCTTAGGAACTAATTAGGGTAACTAAATCAACATAGAATATGTATAGGAGCTTCCTGTTTAGATTTGTGTGTGTGCACACACATGCATGTGTATGTGATACTGGGGATTGAACCTAGGCCCTTTACATTGAGTCATACCCTAGACTGATTGACCGACCAATCAATCTATTAATCCTCTATCGATCTAGACAATATCTCACTGTGTAACCCAGGGTGGTTTCCAACCCGTGATTTGCCTGCCTTGGCCTCCTAAGTTCAGGGGTACAGCAGCACACCACCATGCCCACCCACCTCAGATCTACTTTTAAAACAGGCTTTCCACTTACCTTCTCTCCCAGTTCTTTGTATTTGGGCTCCAGATTCTTGCAGTGACCACACCAAGGAGCATAAAATTCAATCAACACGTCTTTATTTTCATTATTGACTATTTCATCAAAATTCTCTGCTACTACTACCTGGAAAACAGAAGTTGTCCTGATGTAAGGTGAGCTGAGAAATACTTTCACAAAGTATGTGTTTCTGGGTCCAAATCCTTTCACATTTGATGTTATCACTGAAAATAAGCCATGGAAACCCAACTCACATTTACAGACTGTAGTGAGGAGGTTACTACTCCCTATTAACCAAATCATTGTGGGTTTTATTTTAAAGACAGCATCTCATTGTGCAGTTCAGGTTAACCCTGAACTCACTACGTAGCCCAGGCTGGTCTCAAACTTCTGGCAACCCTCCTGCCTCAGCCTCCTGACTGCTGTAATTATAGAAGTGAGCCACCATGCCCTGGTTAACCAAATATGTCTGGTCACAGGAAATACAACTACTACCTCACTGGTCCTTAAAATTAATTTCACAGCAACACGATGCTGCTCCGGGCTTGCTCTACTCCAAAGGGCAATCTAATCTACTCAAATTTTCCCATCAGAAAATTCCCTGGTTTTATATTCTTGCCTCTGCCAAACACTGTGATAAGCTCTGTCAATGCTTAAGACTCGGGGAGGTTAAGTATCAAAAAGACAGCCAACATTCTCAGAATAAAGACATAAGGAGGCAACTGCTGACAGGCATGGGAGATGTGGGCTGCGCACCTTCACTGGCCCGTCGTTGCTCTCAGGGATAGGCTCAGACTTCAGGTATTTCTTCAAGTTGCCATCAAAGTAATCCTTCAGGAACCTCTCCAGGGCCTTGCCATCGCGCCTGCATGGAAAAGACAGGAATGGGTTCGTAACTCACTCCCACTGCTGGGGATAAAAGCAATTTCTCTCAACAGTTCCCACATATTTCAGCTTCAATTTCATGGCTGAAAAAAAGAAGGTAGGCCTCTCAGTATGCACAATGCTGACCGACAAGAAACCACCCACCTCCTACATCCTCTGTGTTCTTTGTAGATTAGGAAGTTTGGAAGGAAGAAACACTAGTCTTCTGGAGACTCACTTTTATAATAGAACCAGGTCCTATCGCCCTGGAGAAAAATTTACAGTGTCTTTTCTTTTTTTAGTTGTTTTTTTTTTAGACAGAGGCTCTGGCTGGCTCTGAACTCACTATGTAGCCCAGGCTGGCCTATACTTCTCCAGCAGCGGGAGTGAGTTACCAACCCATCCCTGTCTTTTCCATGCAGGCACGGTGGCAATCCTGCCTCTGCCTCCAAGTGCTGAGATTACAGGCATGAACCACCGTGCCCAGCTTAAAATGGAGGAGTTTTTTTTCCTCTCTGCGGTAGGCACAGTACCACTTGAGCTAAATCGCAAGGTACAGTTTGTTTTATTGACTAGCTTAAGGTATATTTTCCTCCTGTTTTAACCTTGCCAAGGTAAAAACTGTATTTGGGTCTCAATACTTTACCAATTTTCTGTGTTCACTGTAGGCCCAGGTGGCACTCTTTAAGAAGATATTCTGTACACACAGGAAGGGTTAGTTTAAAAGTACATCAGTCTCAGAGAAGCTATCCAGTCTTTTCCACCTTTTAATTTTTTTGTGTGGCTATTTGAGATATATTCCCTATGCAGCCCAGGGTGGCTTCCTGGAACTCACTGACTAGAAGACCTATCTCCACAACCCAAAGCTGTTCTTAAGTTCCCAATATGTAAATAGCCTTTACTTCTCTGCAGACTCAAGACCTGAAACCCATGAGCAACTCACGAGAACTCCTCCTGCATGACAAACTTCTCTCCTTTAGCAGTTCTGATAGCAACAACAGGAATCTCTCCAGTATTGCTCTCCAAGCCAAAATCAGATAGTTCGTGGCTGAATGTTTTGCGGCTAGCCACAGCGAAGTTGAGTTTGTGTCCAGCATCCAAGAATTTCTTTGCCACCATCATTACCCTGTGGGAAACAAGGTATTTGTGCCAAAACTCTACAAGGGCAGTAAAGCATTTTTTTAAAAAAATTAAGCCAGAGGCCAGTAAGTAAAGACCAAGTTCTGCAATCCACACAACCCTCTAGAATCACGCTAAACTTAAATCCCTGGGCAAAGACCCAGAATTACTGCAGACTCCACTATCTAACTGAACTTCACTGCCAACTTGGTGGTTATTTAATAAACAGTCTACTCCCACGGAACCCTGCCATTGTAAATCCCTATAAAATCTCCTTGCAGGTGTAATGATTGATTTGGAAATAAAATTTATGAGTGTAAAATGTACCAGAGGCTTGGTAGGCAAATATGCACTCTGTTTTCAGTGACTCAGCATCAAATGTGGCCTTTTACTGTAGGGTCTGGGCTCAGTGTCACAAACCCGAAGAACACGTCAATTGGGACAAGTCTGCTGCTCATCCTTATCGTTTGTAGGTTTTGAAGCTAAATGTTCTCACTCTTACATTTTGCACAGCAACAAGATAATTAAAAAGAACCGCTGCCACCTTGGGTAAACCATAAGAGAACCTGAGCTTATTACCTGTTTCTCCAGTAGTTAGAGCCTTTGGCATTCTTTTCATAGTCCACGTCATAATAAGCTATGAGCAAGTCCTTGCCTTGTATCAAGTCTTTATTGTCTTCTGTCATATGAGGACAGATACCAAAGCTGAAATGCAACAGTCCATTATGAATCTGTCCATTTATAGCTGCTGTCAAAGCATTTATAAAGGAAAGACATTTTCAACACTGAGGGCCAACACTGAGTAATGATATGCCTTTACAGGACTGCAGTAAGAATTCTAGGGCCCACACATCAGTGCTTGTATATACTGCTGTATAGACTATTTAAATCAAAACATGGCTCAGCCCAATAACTGAGGCAAGCCAATCTCTGCCAACGCACAGAAATATAACAAGGTATGACTCACATGTTTTCCTGGATAAACTTTTTAATTTTGCCACTTGTCATTTTCTGTTCCGTATATGCCACGGTTTTGTCCTCAAACTTGTTAGCGAGATGTGAAGGACGAAATAAGGTGATACCTCTTTAAAATAAAAATGAGTCAGTAGACAGACAGCGGTGGAACTGCCTCCCATCTTTCACCGAAAGCTCACATTATTTACTTTTGCTGTCATTAAACAAAGGCATTCTCTGGGACCACCCTCACCGGCGTGAGGTGGCAAGCTGCCATGCTCCCAGGGCAGTGACCTAACCATCGTGTTAGGACGCAGGACCTTCAATCTGATGCTAGGCCATTCAACCCCTAATTTCAAAGACCTGGCCAGCCGTCAGGCCCTGGGCTGCCTTTCCATTAGCTCAGAAGGGAGCTGCACTAAATGACTAGAGAGCCCCATGGGTAAGGTAACGTAGATAACGCAGAGCCTGCTCCTGTCACAAAGTCCCTCGCCCTTCAGAACTCACCTCTCACCCTCGATTTTGGTTTTGTTTTTCTGAGACAGGGTCTGGCTGTGTCCTTTGGGCTGCCTTGAACACACTATCTTTCTATGAGATGTTTTAAGTAGGCATACAACTACAGACATTATTTATCTGAAGTTCACTTAAAGTTCCTTAGTTCTGGATTGCTCCGCCACTTCCTTTTGTGAAACAGGGTCTCGCTATTAGTCTAAGCTGGCCTTGAACTCATTATGTAGCCCATCCTGGCATCAAACTCAGAGCAATCCTCCTGCCTCTGCCTACCTAGTGCTGCAGTGACAGCTGTGAGCCACTGCACCTGGTAAAACTGCTCCATCTTGATAAATTCTCCTGCCCTAGTCTCCTGTCAGGTTGGGAAATCAATCTGGGAGGAATGATGGTCATTGTGGGTATGGCGAGATTAGCTCATGACCATTCTGGTGAAGAACTTGCATAGCTGGAGAACAGCATTTGGGAAGGGCACTTCTCATGCTGGAGGGCAATCTGGGCCCAACCTGAAAATGCCTACCATTGGTCCGATTACCCAGCTGGAAACATCTTATCCTGCGTCTTCCCTCTGCTGCACAAGTGCCTAAATCTTGCTGTTCACTTTTTCTATATTCACATCTTCCCCTTCACTGCCATGAATACTGGCTTAAATTTAGATTCTCCTAACTGCCTTGTCCCATTCTTTAAACCACTATCATGCACATAAAAGTAATTTTCCATACGAAATACAAACCTAACCATGTCAACCCCCAGCTCAATATGTTACAGTGGTTTTCAAAGGGCTATTACTGGATCTCTGCTTCTTTCTCTGACCTCACCTCTCACCAGGCCTCGTTCACAAACAATCGCCTGAGAGTATCACAGGTCCCAGCATACCAAGACTGGCAGCACATCCTTGCTGCACAACCTGGAATACCATATCCCACTAGGGAAAACTCATCTTTCAAGAGTTACATCCTCCCCAGTGTGATGATGTAATCCCAGCATTTGGGAGGCTGAGGCAA
>PVIR01029531.1:0-21050 GCA_004026965.1 Petromus typicus | reverse complement strand
CATTCCTTCCTCTCTTCTTCGTACACGTTAGAGTTTAGGTGGAAACCTTACTGAAATCCTAGCGAAACCGCCTGTAAATGATGTGCCACTCTGTTACGAGCTATGTGAGGTTTTCAGTTGTAACTGTTCTGATTTGACTGCGGGTGCAGTTTAGCATTGCATGTATCACGGAGAGACAAAGCAACGCCGTGTAGAGACGGCCCAGGCCCTTGGCCTATCCCGCTGCAGCTCCTGGAAAAGGGTACAGGCTAGGTCCCCACAGCCCTGAGCAGGGAACCGCCGCCCTCCCACCTCCGCTTCTAGAACCCTCTGGCTCTATTCAGCCTGAACAGACACAATCCGAGAGTTGCCTCCACCCAGCCCTTCCCACCCTGGGAGGAAGGTCAAGATGACCTTGCTTCCACCCTCCCAGCATCAGCAGGGCCGGCTCTGGGGCCCATCAGAGCGGGTGACTCCAGCATTTCCTTCTGCTTGCTTTTCTCTGCACACGTGCAGGCGGAAGTCCCACCGCCGGTGCTCTGGGCAGGAGCCCCCCGCTCCCGCTGCTCTCTCCATACTGGTGTGCTCCGGAATGAGCACGGGAAGGAGCGCGTGTGGGTTCCCACTGTGGCCTCCCTGTCGCTCCCGGGGATGATGCTGACACACACAAGCTCTGCTGACTCCTACCTGTCTTCCCTCCCCCAGGCTGACAGGTGCGAAGCCAAGAGGTTCCTGCGCCGTCCCAAGGGCTGTTCTGGTCTCACTGTAGGCTTCTCATCACTGTGGGTGAAGGCAGAGCGGGGGTGCCGCCTAGGGAAGGGAAGGCAGCAAACCTGCCCTGCTGCCAGCGAGGGGGGGTGGGGGAATCAGGCAGGGGGCTTAGGTCATTCCCTCAGGACCTCTGCTCGCCGGCTCAGGATTACCTGGCAGGAGAATGGAACCTTCGCCCTGAGAACGTTCAGTAAGTGCACTGCACAGTGGGCTCACCGTGAGAGCAGGGGCACGCTGCGCCTTGACTGACTCAGTGTTTGAGGGGTTTTCTCTTCATCGCTGCTGAGGAAGTCCCGCTCCAGCAGGCGTGGGCTCTCAGAAGGGTGTATCGCCATCACAAGCACACTGCTCGATAGACTCTCAGTAAGTACAGGTTGAGTAAGAGAATGTGAGCTTATTAATTATATATTTAAGGGTCACTTCCAGGGTCATTGTCAGAGTTGTTAAATGGCATCAGCAGTGTTAGAGGCTGAGGATGGGTCCCACCAAGAACATTGCCACATCAGTCCCTTTGCCCTTTAGGAGAAATGAATCTGTGACATTTGTTTATTTTTCCTTCAGTTTACTGTCCCAGTGTGAAGGGACCAGAAAGGGCCAACATGTAATATGGTCGTGTAACTACAAGAGGCAACTTAAGAGCCATCGCTACGCCAGGGAATCCTTAGCTTTGCACATCGGCACTATGCAGCGTGAGTTACAGGGATGTATGTGCTCAGTATCCAAGTGCTTCCTGCTCTGAGCTTCCCGCCTGTCAGCCCCTCACTTAGTAAGTCCCCAGTGTGCGGTCTCCTTAGCACACCTGGGCCCATGCAGGGAGTTGTGGGGGAGCTTGGAAGGGCCTGTCCCTGTCTCCCAAGACCCCCAGTCAGATGGGGAGGGGCTGAGCTGAATCAGCCATCTTTGACCACATGGGGCTCCTGGAGCACGAGAGGACCCCACGCACCCGGTGGCTTTGGAGTGGGGTTTGGAGGGACTCCAAGACCACTGTATCCCCGAGATCTGTGCTCACCCATGTTCACAGCAGCCCAACCCAGCACAGCTCAGTCCCGGAAGTAGCTGTATGTCCATCAACAGACGAGAGGATAAAGAAGATGTGTTTACATAAAGTAGCAGAATTCTGAGCCACACAGAGTGATAACTTGAGCCATCGGTAGGAACAGAGATGCATCTCGAGACCACCGTGAATTAAATTAGACACAAAAACTCAAACATCACGTTGTTTCTTTTATATGAGAAAATTAAATTATGATTGAACAAAAGAAAAGGTAGCTAATAGAAAATAGACAGATTGTTTGTGGCGAAGACACGGAGGGAGCAGGAGTGAGGGGTGGGGAAGGGGGTGAAGAAGATGGTCTGTCCTATAGAGACGCCAGTTCGGAGCTGGGCTGCAGTCGTGTGCTGCAGACACAGACTGCACCCCAAGATCACCCCGCAAGGCAAGTCCACACAGCAGGGTGCAGAAGGGCATGGGGCTGTCCACAAGAGCACGAGGAGCCCCAGCTACAGGAAGAGGGGGACCCTGTCCCAAGAGGGCCGCCAGGCCTAAACCCCTCCACAGATCTAGAGTCTCGCGTACGCCAGGCCCTGTCATTCCTGGATTTGCATGGTGTAGCTTTGAGCCATCTCTGCCTTACTAGGGGCTCCGTGTTGCTCGGCGTGGACTTCCTCTCACGGGTCAATCCCAGGCTTGGCCAGCTCCCCGTGAGGCCTGTGGTATCCACACAGGGCCCGTCACCCTGCGCCTCCTAGCACTGCCTGTCATTGTCCTGAGCTAATGTGAAACTCTTCTTGCTCTTTCTGTGCATCTCAGCCTCCTTCACATGGTCCTTGGAGTATTCCCGCTAGTGCAGACACTTTCACACTTATGTCCTTCCATCAGTGTCAGAGGTTGCTCTCTCCTGACTCTGGGCACTGTCTTCTCCTGAACCCCGATTACATTTCAGATCACTCGAGCAAGATGGTCATGTCACTTTTCGGTAAACAGCATAGCTGCTGGAAGCCATGAGTGCCATCAGGTTATCAAAGAAAGTAAAAATAGGCCGTGTGCTATGATTCTTCATACAACTGAGCACTAGTAGATATGCAAACACTTCAATATGATAACACGGACATAATTTTATCTTGCTTCTTCAGGTCCAGATGTGCAGGGAATTGATAATGTCTTTGTTTCAAGGCAAATAGGCTCAGATGCAGCTCTCTGGCCGCTTAAAGAGGCTTAGAGTGAGTGAGGATGACAGAGCCTCAACACAGTTATGCATAATTCCCACGTAATCCATTGCTTGGGACTGTCTAACAGATTATCAGCTCGGGCTCAGGCGAGGGCGGAGGAGGATCTCTAATCACGCGGAGGTGACTGTTCTGAGGGGATTTCAAAGATTTGAAAAATATCTGAAGTGGAACAGAGATAGCTTAGGCTGGAGGTATAATTCTCAAGTTTCCAGACTTTGGGGAAATAACTTTGACAAAGTAGTCACTGAGAACTGTTTGCTATTATTTTTTACCAGGAACAATGTGGACTGAGAGAATTTGGAGGCTTGGCAATAGTTACAGCTTCCCAGAAGCATGGTATTGGCTTATTTTTCATTTCTTCCTTGCAGCTCCTTGTGGGTACAACGTGACATCCCAGAATGGCACCATTTACTCCCCAGGCTTTCCCGATGAGTACCCCATTCTGAAGGACTGCCTGTGGCTGGTCACCGTCCCTCCGGGGTATGGGGTGTACATCAACTTCACCTTGCTGCAGACGGAGGCCGTCAATGACTACATCGCCGTCTGGTAGGAACCTCTCTAGGATGGAGTCGGCCCCACAAGCTGTTCTGGGTCAGTGCCCCGTGCCACTCCTGAGCGGGGCAGTACGTTTACACCCGCACCATCTCACTGAGCTGGCAAAGCAACTTGCCCTCCAAGGCCAGGCAGGAAAGAGGAAATTGCTCAGAACACACCTGAGTTTTGCTTCACAATGCAAATATCCAGGAGCATTTCATAGGAGAGAGAACCCCAAATTGCTGTAGCTGACATTTTAAGAGTGACTTTGGGCCGAGGATTTAGCTCAGTGTTTCCAGTGCCTGTCTTACAAGCGCAAGGGCCTGGGTTCGACCCCCCGGTAACCATGTACAATACTGGGCATGGAGACTCACGCCCAGCAGCAACCAGTACCACATACCACAGTGCCCGGCGTGGTGACTCACGCCTGTAATCCCATCCCACCACTCAGGAGGCAGAGGCAGGAGAATCACGGTGATGTGAGTTTGAGGCTGAGCTCAGGGCCAGCCTAAACTACAAAGTGAGACCCTGTAAATAGTGACTTTTTTAGGCTCAGATCCTTTGCCATGATTGGACACTTCTAGAACTACTGAAGAAGTGGTTAGACAGGACCTACTGTCCACTCCGCCATTTGTGGGAAGTGGCTATGCACAAGCAGTGCAGGGAAACCGAGGCAGGGCAGGGCCACGGTCAAGGCCAGAGTTGGGGTCAAGGTGCTACTCTGGCTGCTGGAGGACTTGGACCTTGGAGTGCCCACTTCTGGCTTGGGCTCTGCTGTGAGAATTTACTGCGGAGATGACAAGAAAAGACAAAGTTCCCGTGATGCTGCCTCAGGAGGCTGGCACACACCGAGGCACTGGGCAGGGGTGCTGTCAGAGTAGCTGAGGAGGGGCTGCAGGAGAGAGGAAGAGAGAGTGTGTGTGTGTGTGTGTGTGTGTGTGTGTGTGTGTGCACGCGCGCATGTGTGTTTATGAGATACATTAGAGTTTATATGCCTGCATGGGTATCTATGTGCATCTGTATGTCTGTTGCATGTGTCTGCATGTACATCTGTGTGTATGAGTTTGTATCTACTCATGTACCTGTGTGAGATCGCCATGTCTGTGTACATGGTGTGTGATAGGTGGAGAGTATGCGTCTGTGTGAGTACATCTGTGTGCGAGCACATGTATGAGAGTGCTTGCCTATGTGTCTATGTGTCTGTCTGTGGTATGTGGTACAGCAGGTCTCACTGCGGGGCGTGCTGGGGAAGCTGGGCCCTGGTGAGGCTGTGAGAGGCTGCACTCCAGCCAGGGAGAGGCTGAGGATGAGGCAGGGCAGGTGGGAGACTGCACTCAGAGCCGCTGGAACGCAGCAGGGAGCCCTGGGACTGAGGACAAGGGACTCGGCACTGTCCCAAAACAAAGCCCAGCGTGGTACACAGGTTGGCGCACAGGTGGCGCTATCCCTGGCTCTCATGGAGGGCACTGTGGAGTGAGGCAGGGTGAGGAGTTCAGAGCAGGTCTCGTCAGAAGGAAGCAGACTGCCCTGCGCGGTCCGCTCAGACACTGTGAAGCACTGCACTACTGAGCACAGCGTAGAGCATAGCCACGTTCTGCTGTTCTGTTTACTCCAAGTCACCTGCAGGGCCTCACAGAAACCCTTCCCTGTGGAGTAGACCTCGCTGCATTTGGACTTTGCACAGTAGGGTAGGGGAAGAAACTGCTGCATGGTGGGCACAGCAGGCACTAGAGCTGCCCATCAGGGAGACGTGAAGAGGGGCGGGCTGGCCACCCTCGGGGGTTGGAGGCCTGAGCCCTGCACCCAGAGTGAGCATGGATCCATCCGGGAGCCTCTGGCCCCACAGGCGTGTCCCCTGCAACGGCTCTGTGTCTCCAGGGATGGCCCGGATCAGAGTGCGCCCCAGCTCGGCGTGTTCAGTGGGAACACAGCACTCGAGACGGCTTACAGCTCCACCAACCAGGTCCTGCTCAAGTTCCACAGTGACTTCTCCAACGGTGGCTTCTTCGTGCTTAATTTTCACGGTGAGTTTATTTTCATAGAGCTGATTAAGACCCAGAACTCCAGAAGAAGTTTCCTGGTCTCCAGCCCAGGTTGCTCAGCTGCCCTCAGAGCCTAGAGCTTGGTCATACACAGGGAGATCAGAGCTGTCTGAGTCCTTCCCTTTTCTGAGATCTTTGTGAGCATTTCACCTGCTACCAGGTTGTGTTTTATAGCCAGCGTGAACTCATTCCCACATTAATTTGCTACAGTGAGCCTGCTGTGCAGCCCACGGAGTCCCTTACAGATCCACATATTCCTGGTCTGATGCAGTGTTAGACACCTGCTCTGGCGAGTCCCTGCCAGTGATCCTGGTCCTGACCTCTGAATGGATGGCAAAGTCGAGCAGTCTTTCTCTGGCCTGGTGCCCTGAGAAATCCCCAGGACAGCAGACAGTGTCTTCCAGGAGTGGGGGTGGGGGTGGGGGCTGGAGCTGAGTTATGTTTGAATCCTTTCTCTTCATTTCTAAACACACACATAGCCAGTGCCAGTGAATTCCAGCATCACGATTAAGTCACACATATTCTCTCCTTACTTGGTATTAAATCACTATATGAGATTGATAGAACATTGGCAGCAGGAGAAGTTTATATATCAGCGATTTGTTCAGGGAAGTATTTCAATGTACAAAAGAAATTAAACTTTTAGAGGAATACTTTTGTGTTGTTTTGCTCATTCAGCAAAGGTAACCACCATTACCCCTGTGTTTTTGTGAAACATTAGCGTTTCAGCTGAAGAAGTGCCCGCCACCCCCCGCCGTGCCCCACGCGGGCATGCTGATGGAGGACGAAGACTTCGAAATAGGTAAAGTGTCCTTCACCACCGGGCCTGGCCCTGATCTCACACCTCTCACTGTGCTCACGGCAGACCACTGAAGGTGCAGTCGCCAGCGGGGCAGGAAACAACTCGACAGCGTTTACAGACAAAATGTTCTTCTCCCTTCATTTCCATGGCTGTCATCTTGCCATTCGCATTTTGCTCTTTCGCTCTGGATGTATTTTCCTGTTCGGCATGTGCCAGCTCGTTTGGTTTTCCAGTTTTCAGAGACTGTTTAACTGGCAAAGCGTGTTGCATGTTCTTGAAAAGAGACGGATGACTAGAGCCCCAACCTTCCGTGAGACTGGGTTACACTTGTCATGTGTACTTGCTGCTGATGTTTAGAAATTCTGCTTCATCATTTCACATCACTGGCTTAACGCAATAAAGAATCAAGTCGTATGAGGACAGCCACTGTGGCGTGTTTGCAGCATGATTACTATGACCCAGGTCTTCTCGTTTCCAGTTAAAAATGCTTTGTCCTGTTGTCAGGCCGTGCTTCAGACCACTGATCCGGGCTGCTTGTGACGGCGTGGTTGACTGCGGCAGATTCGGTTTCAGGCGGGGTCTCGCCCAGCCAGCCCTCCGCCCCGTGTCACCCCTGTCTCAGGAGCTGCCTCACCTTCTCCGTTTACCTCATTGTCTCTGGGGAGGGAACACACGGGTGCCTCAGGCCAGGAAAGAGAGACAGCCGTGTCCTTCCTGTTCTGACACCCGTTGTGTTTAAGGTTGCGTGTTTATGATTGAGAACCTGAAGGCAACATTTTGCAAAAGCAGACAGGAAGCGAGTGTGGCCCCTGGTCCTGGAGTGATTTGCACGCCAACCTAATCCTTCAGCAGCCACATGTTTGCTGTGTTCACGCTCAAAAGGTTCTAGAAAAGTGACCTCTGCTATGCCGGGTTGACTCTTCCAGGGGACTTCGTGAAGTACCAGTGCCACCCTGGGTACACCCTGTCGGGCAGCGACACGCTGAACTGCAAGCTCAGCGCCCAGCTGCAGTTCGAAGGCTCGCCCCCGGCCTGTGAAGGTACGCGCTCTGCCTGATGCCGCTGACACGTCCTTCTGAATGGCTTAGTCCTTGTCTGTGCTGTGAGTCTGTTACGATGAGAACAGCCTGCCTAGAGGAGCCTCTGATGATGCTCTTTAAATTAACTCTAGAAAACAGACACACCCAGAGCTGTCGTAGTCCCCTAATATTTCATCAGGAAAATGTTCAAGCACGTGACACATCATTTTAAAATGAACAGCTGAGTATCTGCTTCCACAGTGCCACCAGCAGCCACCAGCAGTACTTCCCTGGCCACAGGCTCTCTCTCTAACCTTCCCACCCACACACTGATTTGTCTTATATTTTTTATTTCGAGTTAAACTGTGCCTCACAAAGTTCTCTACCTGTCATTCAGCCTGAACAGAACTAGCTCATTTCATATCTGGGATAAAATTTGTAAACAGTGGGCAATGTTTTAAGCATGCTTTTAAAATAAACAGACTATGCGCTAAAACTTAGACAATCTGCAATAATGTAATGAGATCTGAATCTGATCCCATTTCCTCAGGTACAATTATTATTTTGAAAATATAATTCGCCAGGCACCACTATCCAGTGCCTCTGGGAAAAAATGGCCTGATGACTACAGACAAACTCAGATGGCCAAGTAAGCCAGAGACATCACCTGTCCACAGACACAGGGCTTCCAAACTGAGTTAGATGCGCTGTCCTTGGCAGTGGGTCCTTCCTGCTGGGAGTCGGGCACATCGCTCACCAGAGAGAGGGGGGCAGCTTGGCAGCCTGGAATTTAGAAAGAGGAGGCCGAGGTGGAGTCCGGACTGCAGCAGGTCACTTCTGTAGGTCACTAAGCGCTGCCCACTGCGCAGCCCGAGGAAGACTTGTCCATGGTCTCGGAGGGGAGACGCAGCAGGTAGCAAGTGAACGCGCAGGCTGAGTGTTTGGTGGTATCGTCCGTCCCCCGGAAGACAGTCATCATGACAGTTTCCAGATCGCCCCAACTTGGGAAAAGCCCACGGCCCAGGGAGATGTATCTGGAGGTCTGAAAGCTCTCTGCACCCTGCACCCAGGTTCCCACTGGTAGAAAAGCAGTGTGCAGTGGAAAGCGTGAGGTAGAAAGCAGTGTGCAGTGAGGAATCAGTGGAGACTGCATGTGTGGCTGCTCTGGATTCCACCCCCACCCTACCTAGGCAGGAGCAGGCGCTTTTCTCGGAGCTGGTTCTGCTGCAGTTCTGGGCCCCAGGCCCCAGCGGGAGGGTGTCAGTGCTGCCATCCAGAGGGGTCTGACATAAGCTATGTGTTTATTTAAAACAATCTTTGTCTCATCATTTGTAGTTTCCTATCTAAAAATTTTCTGGATTTTAAGATATATTTCAACTCATATACAAAGACAAATGGAAGAAGATAGGAGAAAGAAACCTTTCATTATATACATTTAATTAAACATAACTTATTTCATATTCTATAAGACCTGGTAATCAGAAACATCTTTTGATACAGATATATATATGCAAAAACAACAGTAGTTACCTAGTTAAAAAGAATAACTCAATTAATAAGGTGCATTCCTTTGCATGCATGCTCATTGTCACTGACAAAAAGCTTATTACTGGATTGTTCTAAACACTATAATTCGTTTTCATACATGTCTGTCTATTTGTGAGCCATTATGCAAATGATAGAAAGGCTTTTCTTTTAATAGCTTATAAACAAAATATTTTAGCAACGTAACATAGCAACACAGACACTACTAATTAGGGCCCTCATTTTCAGTGCCTTTTTTGGTACATTCATACCTATGCACATTATTTTCATTTTAATTAACCTATAAGTAGCTGGAAAGGGAAAAAGGTAGCAGGAGAATGTGTGTGAACAAATGTACATTTGAACGGTCCATGTGCAGTAGACGCTTGCCTCGGAAATCACTCATCCCGATGCAGGTTCTGAGTGTGTAGTCAGAAGTAGGCAGGACTCAGACCTGTCGACTCAAGTTCTCCAGCAGCCACGTCATAAACTGTACTTTTCAGGGTACACTGAAAACTAAAATGAATTTTTTTCTTTCCATGAAATCCCTCTTGTTCTTATCATATGAGTGTATGGAAGGGAGCAGTTCTTACTCTGTGATTACTTTGGGAAAAACTGGAATTTTTCTGGAAAATTTTACTGGAAAAACTGTATACTGCAGTCCACAACCCCCTGGCCCAGACCGTGTGGGGCTCACAGTGCTGGATGCGACGGCCCAGGGAAAGGGGCAGATGGTCCTCACTGTTCAGTGTTGCGCTCTTGCTGTGTGCATCCTGTACCGCACTGGTGATAGCTCATGAAACAGATGAGCTTTCTGTTCATGAGGTTTAACGTGCAAGGGCAGAAGCTACGTTGCTTGAGCCAGGTGCCCCCTGTTCAAGCTGACCTTCCCTAACTCCTCTCCACAGCACAGTGCCCGGCCAATGAAGTCCGGACAGAGTCCTCTGGAGTGATCCTCAGTCCAGGGTATCCAGGCAACTACTTTAACTCCCAAACATGCTCTTGGAGCATTAAAGTGGAGCCAAGCTTCAATATTACCATCTTTGTGGACACCTTTCAAAGTGAAAAGCAGTTTGATTCACTGGAAGTATTTGACGGTAAGTTTCTTCAATTTCTGCATAGCAAACCCCGTAGACTATGAGTGGAAACGCCATTCTAGCATTTAATAACACAAGGATATAGACATATTTTCCCATTAAATCCTATCTTCTCAAGAGAAAACAAAACAAAACAAAAATGGAATTACACTGGGACTTACACATTTTCAGAGATTAGTCAGTGTTAGGACAACATCATACTATTTTTTTTAATTGAAATCTTTATTGGTACATTACAAATACACATCATGATTACGCTTCACAATGGGGATTTGTACCAGTATAAGACACAACTGAATTCTCATTTTTTCCCATAGCCCTACCCACCCCACCACCCCCCCATATACATAAAATTTATTTCCGTTCTTTTTTATTATAACCTCATTATTTTTCCCCCTTCACCCTTTTTACTTTGAGCATTTTCTATTTTATAATATATAACATACAATTCTAGGACTCATTTACATCTTTATTTTCTCATACCAGAGAAAAGATGCAATATTTATCTATCTGTGATCTATTTATTTCACTTATGAGGATATCCTCAAGGTATGTCCATTTAAGTATAAATGATTCAAACTTATCATTTTTTATGGCAGAGTAATACTTCATTCTGTAGAAAAACCACAGCTTTCTTATCCATTCTCCAGTTGATGGACATTTGGGTTGTTTCCAAGATGTAGAATGCCTAATAGTATGCTCTACACATGTACTAAATGTTAAGCACTCTTTAGTTCTTTAATGTGTGGATTCAGGACAGGTGATCTCAAACCATAGTGTACTGACCCACAAAGTATTTGTCTTTCTTTCTTTCTTTCTTTCTTTCTTTCTTTCTTTCTTTTTTTTTTTTTGCGACAAGGTCTGCTACTTTTTGAGACAAGGTCTGTAGTTCAGACTAGCCCTGAGCTTACTGTGTAGCCCAGCTGAGCCTCAAACTCACAGCAGTCCTCCTACCTCTGCCTCCTGAGTAACCAAGTGCAAGAAATAAATTAATTCTGTAGATAAGGAAGTGAGATGACCGTAATCCTGTGACCTAAAAAGTGTCACAAAGACACACAAAAGGAAATAGCCCATCTCACAGGCTGTGTGTCCATGTGTGCATTTGTGCCTATGTACAAGTCCATTCCTGGGTGTGCCATCTATAGTTAAATATATGCAAATACTTAGGGTAAATGTGCACATGGATTAGAGCCAGCAGTATTTTATGGCTTTTAATTTGAGGAACAAAATTCTCATTAATAAGAATTCATTGGTTACATCTGATCTCTCAGGACATACATAGACCGTCCATCCCGCCCTAGACAACAGTAGAGGAGAGTGGGCAGGCAGTATTGTAACAGTCACTGTCAGAATTAGCAAAAGTTTAAGAGTAATGATGCCTGCTCTCAGAGATTTTTATACGAATGGTGGTTTTAAGTGATGGCATTTTGCCACAGTGAATGTCCTGTTTGTCTCTTGTGTGGTGAGACGTGGGCTCCTTTATGGTCCACGGGTGGACTGGAAATTGTGCTGAATGTATTGATTTTCAGCCCAAGAGTACATTCTCTCTATCGTTCAAGGGTGGATTCCTGCACTTTTTCAGAGCAGGACTTTAATCATCACTGAACTAGTTGAGAAAGTGTCGGCATAAGAACCGTTTCTGTCTGCCCTGGGCACGGGGACCTTCACTCCTCTGCCATCTATGTGTGCCTGGCAGAGGATGGTGGCTTTTAAAGAAGAGTCCTGGAGAGCACATGTGTCTTGGGCAAGCAGAACCGACGGACAGTAATGAGAGACTTGAGTAGGATTGACAGCATCTGAAACAACTCTTGGAACCAGTCACTAAAGTACATCTCATACTATCGTAAGTTCAGGTTAACTGATTTCCCAGTGGCATTTTATTTTAAAATATGCCCTATCTCTGTATGCACCAACAAGCCATATACAGGGTACATGCCATCTTTGTTCCATTATGGGCACACTTGGGCTTTGCAGGATGTCACAGTAGAAGTGTCTTCCATGTGCTGACACCCTTGTACACAATGTGATCACTAGGGCTGCCATAGTAAGTGCCACAAAGGCCAAAGTAGCTGGAAGTGATTGTCTCACAGTCCTGGAGCCCACGGAGCGACAGGGCTGGTTTCTCCTGAGGTCTCTCCTTGGGACACCCTGTCTCCTGGTGTCCCGCCACGCCTGTCCTGCTGTGTGTCCCCGGGTCCTTATCTCCCCTTCTTCAAGGACATGACCCAACTGGAGCCCCCCACTGTGAGCTCATGGTAGCCTGCTGACCTCTGTGACGACCCACTTGTGACATGTAAATGCAGTTTCAGTGCTGCGGGGGCACAGCTTCAACCTGAGGCGGAGGCCAGTGCAGTCGGGCCTCTGACAGCTTCATTTGGGAAAGTCACCGAGTCGCACAGTGAACGACGTGCCTTCTCGGCGTCTTTGCCCAAGTGAGAACCTCTGTGAGGCTCTCAGTGGTGGGTGCTGCCTGCGCTGCCAACCCCTGCGCTGTGGACAGCAATGACAGCCACACTCTCCCTCCCAGACAGCGTGCTGGGAGTGAGATGCAGTTGAGGGAGAGCTTCTGGGTCCAGCAGATGCTGTGACGGGCACCAGGAGACCTGGGGTGTGAGGCAGGTGCTCCTGCGGGCCGCGTCCACCACTGCGTTCCCACTGTGCTGCGTGTGCTTTTCGGATTTTTTTCATATTTACTTCGGCCTCTTTTTATAAATCGATGGAGTCCTGGGCTGCGTGCAGACTGCTGGGCGCAGCCCCCGAATAGCTCCTGTGTGGAGCTACTGGTGTGGCCCAGGTCCTGTGGCCTGGGGTGGGCCCAGCGCCTCGCTTTACTCTGTTTCTTACTCCTCCATCGGTGTATCCTTCTCTGTCTATCCACCCACCACTGTCTAGCCTCACACATGCGGTATGCTGGATGCTCATGAGTTTTTATATCATTGTGGTATTTATCTACAAGTGAATTTTACTAGATATCAATGGACCATTCTCAGAATCACCAATGTTAGAGCATATGTTTCATTTACATATACTAATTTTACATTCTACAATAATTTAATTTCTCTTAATGATATATCCAATAGTTCCATATAGCTCCAAACCATTAGGGTCCAAAATTTATTATAAGAAATAAAATAAGAACAAACACTTTTTGCTTTATAAAGAATACTTCTACCCATGTACTAGAGTTTAAAGAAATATAATTACATCTTTAGTTTTACTAGATATTCAGAAGATGCTCCCCAAAGAGGCTGTCATGTCTTACACCTTCATTAGTACCACAGGTGAGCTTCCGTCTTCCTGTGTCCACACAGCATGGTACATACTAATGAGACAGAAATCACTTCTAATTGTTCAAACCCAGCTTTTAAACAGAACGGTTTATTTCAGTGTTACGTGCTTAATAGCATATGCATCAGACTTTTTGTATGTTGTCCTATTTTTATCAAGGATTAGGGTTAGCATCTATTTCCGTTTGGAACCTCTGTCATCTTTGGAAATGGGTAAATCTGCATCATCCATGTAGAAACCGCTTTCATTAAAGGCTGACAGAGTCTGTGCCTCGCAGGTGCCGACTCACACCTGAACCTGGACCTCTGTGCTCCTGTCTCCTGCAGGGTCCTCGGGGCAGAGTCCTCTGCTTGTTGTCTTGAGTGGGAACCACACGGAGCAGTCCACCTTCACCAGCAGGGGCAACCAGCTCTTCCTCCGCTGGTCCACTGACCATGCAACCAGCAAGAAAGGGTTCAAGATCCGCTACACAGGTAGGCCCCGGGCAGCACTGAGTGCATCTGCTTCACATGAAAGTGTGTTCACAGAGATTGCAGTTTGAATCTGACCACAGACCAGGAGTCCTAGGGACAAGGGAAATAGTGTGACGGGAAAGTACTCTCCATGAGATCTCAATATGTGCTGTTAAGATTTATTGTTAAATGGAAAACCCATGTTTTGCATACTGCAGACAAAAAAGCCAGCCCCCAAAAGAAAAAATACAGTGAAAATCAGTATTAAAGTAAGTTTAAACATTGTGGGAACAAACAGATGGAGATTATTGTATTACTATTAATAATGCCAATGATAGAAGTCTCTGACTGTGAATAGTACACATATGTCTTTACATATGCATGGCACCACACCTAGAATACATGAGTGCAATATAAACATATACATGGCAAGTGTTTTCTATATGTCTTTCCTTATAAAACGTGAACCAGTTTGTTCTTGCTCTGTATGCATTAGTCGTTCTCTTTCAATAGTTCCTTATATTTCATAAATCAGCCCTTAATCTACCTGTTGAAATCAGCCAGCGCATTCACGATACACCAGACCCTGAGCATAGTCTCCCATCTATTCCAACCCACACCAGTCCACACATCACCCTATAAGGCAGCACAGAGACTCTTCCAATTCCTTAGGGTATTTTTTTTACTCAAATCTTTATTGGTATATTATATATACATGACAAAGTCACTTTCAGCACTGAGAATTTGTACCAGTATATGATATGACATGATTTGATTCTCACCGAAACACAAAACCCTCCACAATTCCCTGCCTAGGTCTGTGGTCCCTGCGACCAGACTTCAGTGTGCCCAAGGCAGGCACCTTCCCAACATGTGGTGGCACCGTCTCTACAGCAGGCTGCTAGCCCATCTGTGACATCTGGGACTTCAGGGAAAGGAGCGTCTAGGAGCAGGGCGGGGTCTTGGGTGTGCGGAAGCAGCTCCAGCTCGCCCGGGCTGCAGTCTTCAAGGAGTGTACCCAGAAGCAGGGCTGGGAGGACCCCACAGCCCGTGCCTCCCAGCGTCCGAGCGCCATCAACGTCCTAGCTCTGAGTCACAGATGGGTTCTATTTCCAGTGTGTAAAACAGTCCATGCAGCAGAAGTCAGAATGGCCTAATCTGTCTTGTTTATCAGTGGCAAATTAGTGTGCAGCCTGCTGGCTGGAGAGACCTCAAATTCTCTGTCCTTCACAGGAAACGGTCATGTACTATACAAGAAGACAGTGGCTACACAATTGTGTCTTTGTCCTTGGAGATACATGACTATGCGTATGTGTCACATATGAACACATGTATAGATTCTCACTTAAAGTTTGGTGATTCTGTGACCTCTGTTCTGAGATTGCCAGTGATTTTCCAGTAAGTGAAGTGCCATGAAATCGCCGGCGTGGCCTGGGTGCTCCTGGCCACACGGACACACGCTGCCCACCTGGGTTCACCTCCCGTGTGTGAGCTATTGACTCAGGCACAAGCACAGCGTGGCTGATCATCGCGGCCGGACAGGAAGGCAGCAGACACTTGCGAAGCTGCGTGGTCATGCCACCACTTGCACCTCGGTCACCTGAGCCCTGTGCATGGGGTCATCAGCGTCCTTTCTGTGTTCAGAAGGTGCCAGCGGGCAACCGAGTTGGGACATCCTCCAGAACCAGGCCCTCGGCCCCCCAGGCAGCAGCTGTGTCTCCAGGGTGCACCCCTCATTCCCAGAGCTCCGGCAGCTCAGCCCCCCACTGGGCAGGAAGACAGAGAGCCGGCGTGCGGTGTGCACGTCCCCCCTCGAGTCCGCACGCCCGCTCTCAGAGCACAGGAAGAGGGCCGTGCTGGGGGCCTGACGGTGAGGACAGGGGCACGGCGAGTCTGCAGGCAGAATCGGGCTGGAGCATGTCCACATGGTGCCCTCACCCCGGTTCTCCCTGCCTCTCCCTGTGTGTCAACTGGCACCTGCCAACCCCACATCTGGTGTTCCCTTTTCCACTGCCGAAGGGTGGTGGCCAGGCTCCTGATTGTCACACTTCCCCTAAACTGAATACTGTGGTTCATTCAAAGCTTACAGGAGCTTGGTCTGCACCAACAGGTAGTAGAAAGTGGGCTAGCAGCGGAGCAAGAAAGACGATTACTGTGCCAGGTGGCTGGAGGCACTGAAGACTGTCTAAAGCCCCCAAGCGCGTGTCTTCCAGGAAGACATCACGTGCGGAACACAGCATAGCCCTGGCTGGCTAGACTTGCTCTTGGTTGGACTGAGGCAGGAAACTCAGACAGTGCCCCAGACTTGCTTCAGGACAGGTGGAGGAAGCTTCGGAGCTGCCGGCGTGCTCTGAGCCAGGACACAGCACTGAGCCTCTGCTTCCGGGAGCCAGGGTCCAGCCTGGAATTTGTCCTGTGCATTCACTGGTTTGAGGGCATTCCCAGGATCTGACACACGAGCACTGGAAGCCCGAAGCGCACTTCCTTCTCTAAATGTGGGAATAAGAAGCGAAGCATTTTAGCTATAGGAAAACCACTCCACGTGGGGAACACGGTTTCTCTCGGCAGCTTAGGAAAGCCTCGCTCCATGGGGAGGGTCGTGCTGCAGGGAGGTCAGCACCGATCCAGGGTGGTACGTTCTCCTGAGATGTGACTCAAGTGCCACATATTGAAGAAGAAGCCGAGGGTCTCCACCGGGTGCCATTACTAAGGTCTACTAGCCAAGACAGAGAAAGTCACTGGCCTTGCTTGCAAAGACACTGCATTGTACTTCATTTTAATAATATCTTTTAAAGAAGTAGAAAGCACTTTTGTTTCAAATTGCCCTGAGCAACCCCAGCACTTGCCATTGTGATGACTGAGGAGCCTGTCCATGTGCAGCCTGGCAGGAGAGCTCAGGACTATGCCAAGCCCCAGACCCCGCAGTCGGGACCCCACCTTCTCCAGAATCGAATTGGTGTCACGGGCATTTCAGAGGAAGGGGGTGGGGGACTCTGGGCTCTTAGGAATGCTTTGTGGGTTAAGTTTACACATTGCTGCTAATTTGCTGTGTGTGTGTGTGGGGGGGTGTATATGAAGCAGGGTCTTCTTATGTCACCAGGTTGAGCAGGATGGATCTGACTTGCTATCTTCCTGCCTCAGCCTCTGGAATGCTGACATTACAGGGCATGCCACCATGCCACGCTCATTTCCCTCTTCCCAGTAACCGCAGATTTTATTTGTTTTGCTCTCCTGGGGCAGACGCCCTGGTTTCTTTGTGACGTTGCACTTGTATTTGTGCCCGCAGCCCCATACTGCAGCCTGCCTGCCACGCTCAAGAATGGTGGCGTCGTGAACAGGACAGCAGGGGCCGTCGGCAGCACAGTGCACTACTTCTGCAAGCCCGGGTACCGCATGGTGGGCCACAGCAATGCCACCTGCAGCCAGAGCCCTGTGGGCATGTACCAATGGGACTTCCTCACCCCCATCTGCCAAGGTAAGACTCATGCACCCCGCCCGCCCCTGTCCCGTTCCCCCCAACCGCTCTGAAAGCCTGTGGCCTGGTGACAGCACCAGGTAAGGAGAAATTGAGCAGGTTCAGGTCTCCCCTGGCCGCAGGGAGTCCATGAGAGCCTGATCCGGGGAGGAACGTCTGTCACGCTCACTCTAACACTCGTGTGTCATCAGGAAGCAAAGTGTGAGCCACCATTAAGGTCCCAGATGATTTTCTTGATCACTGTGGTTGACGTAGTCCACGGCCAGCAAACGCTCTTTCCTTATTTTCCCTAACTCGGTGGTGGCCAGCCTCTCAGAGCTTTCGTGGTAACAACAGCCCTCAGCAGTGCTCCACGCCCGGCTTGAATCCGGGAGACACCAGGTCTGGGAGTGGCCTGTGCTGCGTGTGTTTGGACTCTTCACTGTGTAGGAGGCGCTTGTTGTGTCTGGCGTGGATTTAGTCCCCTCCTACCTAAGACTTGTGTGAAATGACATACCAACCTCGATGACATTAAAAATTCTCACTATACGGGGCTGCAATGTCTAAAATAAAACAAGAAAATACTATACAGTAGGATTCTTGATCATTTAATTATACAGTACAATTAAGCAATTTGGCATCTAAAAATAAAATTTAACCTTTAAATAAGTAGGGAAAACTATTATTTGGAGAGGTAAAATTTGTTAAGAACAAATAATACAAACTCTAAGTAGAATAAAATTATATGATGCACCTTCCCGGTTTAAATCCCAAAGGTCTGTTGGGTGTCCCTGCCCGAGGGGACACACTGAGCAAATACAGGACCGGGGTGAGCAGGCGTCCTCAGCACACAGTGGGGCGCTCGTGTGTCTGGTGCTTCCCAGCTGCATCCTGCGCTGCTTGCAGCGTGCAGCCTCCGCCACGGGGAACTTTGGCTGCTTCCCAGAGGGCCGGGCCACTGGGGTCTCTGCTGCCCTGGTTCCAAGCTAGACCCCCATCCTGCAGCATGAGTGAGGCCCCCGGGGTCCGCAGGGGTGTTGGTGGTTGTGGGGGGCCCAGGGGAGGACACTAGTTTCTTCTCAGGGGCCCCCAGTCTGGTCCTGAGGAAAAGCATTATGAATGCCTGTGGTGATCAAGACGGGGAACAAGAGACACGCACAGGCCGTGCAGAGACGGATGGCACCCTGCTGGGGGGGTGCCACTGTCTTCATGCGACTGTCTCTACACAAGTTACCCAAAGGCGACTGTGCAAGAGTTACTGAGGGCTAGAGGGCAGAGCAAGAACAGGACGCTGGACAGGAGGGGCCTGCTCACGCTCAGCACAGGATGTGACGGAAGCTGACAATGGCTCAGGGCAGCCACGACCTGGGTGCGCCAGTGGCTTGATCGTTACACATTGTGTACACAGCTCACAACCTCACAAGGACAGTGTGCACATCCTTCACCAACTCAACACAAACAATTAAATATTCAGAATTCAGAGAGATCTGGCTACATCTGAAAGCTCTTTACTAGAGGCACTCTGATTTAAATACACTTCTTGCTATTTTCTCCCATGTTAAAAATGCCAATATAAAGGGAAATCTATTTTTCATTTGGCTTTATTATCTTGATTTACGATTTAATTTATCATGGAACATATGCCACAGTTAGATACTTTTTATTTCAGTTTTTTGATAGTTGAAAATATGTGGTCTTTTTTGTTGTTATTGTTTTGTTTTTTTGTTTTTTGAGACAAGGTCTTGCTTTATAGTTCAAGCTGGCCCCCAACTCACTGTGTAGCCCAAGCTGGCCTTGAGCTCTCTGCAGTCCTCCTGCCTCTGCCACCGGAGTGCTGGAATTCATGAGCCGTCACACCCAGCAATGTGGTCTGTGATGCTGGGGCTCGAACTCAGGTCCTCACACTTGCCAGGCAGACACTGGAACCACTGCAGTGAATCCCTGGCCCTGTGCAGTCTTTTTAAAGCCCTACCAGCCCCGTGCAGAGAGTCGTCACACGTGTGCTTCTCACCAGGGACGTGCTGGCGGCTCACCCTGCTGCTGTGAAGTGCAGGCTGGGGCCTCTCCCGACAAAGTGCTTGGCCCGGGGAGGGAGGCAGCTCTCGGTCCGAGCCCCAGCCCATTGCTGCTCCTTCTCCGGGCGGGGGAGGCCTCCCGGGCCCAGGCTGTGCTGACAGAGCCTGGCAGTGAGGACGGTGGGCAGCAGGTTTGCCCTGGACCCTAAGGAGCCACGCTCCGCTGGAACGTCAGCGCGGAGCAGGTGCAGCTTTGTGATTCTGCATGCGTGCTGCCATGGCCCTGCTGTGGGCATGGTGGTGACCACGTGTGGGTTTCTGGGACTCGGGCCGTGGCAGCTGGTTAACCGTGGTGGCAGGGATAGGAAAATGGGCGGTTTCATTTCAGTGCAGCTCCTTGCTGAAGTACACACTGAGGTGCATACAGGTGGGATACTCGCAGCACTGAGGGGCGCACAGCCTGGTGGGAGGAGGCATGTGTGGAACTTGGAGTGCCGAGAGGCAGAGAGCAGAAGGGACTCGTCAGCTGGGATCTGGGGGCTCGTCTACATAGAGACTCAGCAGGAGCTCACAGGCTCTTACTCTCTGTCCCGGCAGACATGAATCTAACAGGCCTTTTTCCTTCTGAATGCCAGCTGTCACTCCCAGGGCTGGCAAGGCCTTCACCGTCAGCGACATGCCCAGCTTAGTGGGCTCTGTGCGCAATCGGAAGTCCACTCCTGCCTGTTCTGGGAAGGCTGCTCTGCAGAGGCCTGGCGGGCCGTCCCGGGCATCCTGTTAGAACACAGGACCCAGGACACTCGGGTTGATCCATTGTAAAATCACTGTAGATACTCAGAAAACAGGTTGTACAGGAACCGGGTGATGAAAACATTTAGACCACAAGGTCAGCAGCCGCTTGCGGCACTACTGCGCCTAGGAGCGCAGCCTGCGGAGCCCACTGCCAGACCTAGCAGAAGCCAGGACTTGCCTTTCTCTGAAGGGTGTGGTCACTTTAAGTAGCTTACGATGCTGAGTACATCTTTGTTTTTCACTGGGTATTTGGCTTTGTTAGTTCAATAAAGACCAGTTCCAAAAATAAAATGGTAATACTTTAAAAACCAGTGCCTGGGCTGCGCTTGGTAGTGCACACTTGTAATCTCACCACTCAGGATGCTGAGGCAGGAGAATCACCTTGAGTTCAAGGGCAGCCTGGGCTACATAGCAAGATTTTCTCAAAAAGTGAAAAAAACCAAAGAAACAAAATACCCTAGTACCAGAAGCAATAAATTTTAATCCAGATAGCTTCACCCCCAGAAAAATAACAGGGAGCTCTCTGACAAGAGGTCAAGAGGTCATATGTGGAAGAGAACTGCTGTGAATCCACCATTTAGTTATATAGATGCTGCGGAGATAATTAAGAGTTTACTGACGGAAATGTGAGAATGATTTAAGATTTACACCAAACTCAAAGGTCATCATAGTTATGTAGTCTCTATTTGAAAATGAAAGGACCTGACCACTAAAAATGAATATCTCTTTCAAATAACTCTCTTTAAAGCCTTATTAACATATTTAACATTTCAATTATAATTGTGAAAATTTTTCATGATTTGAACAATATTTTACTTATATTTGCAGGAGAATAAATGCAGTTTATACATGATCTGATTGCAAGGTACTTAGAGGTTCAGAACATGCCCTCGAAGGGTGTCTGAGAGATTTGCAGGACACGGCACTTTCCTTTATGTGCTGCGGCCCCCAAGGCCAAGCAGAGCTCTGTCACCAGAGACAAATGTTTTGAATTGTACAAAAGTCAATAAATATAGGACTTCCGAAGATTTGTACCATAAAATCCTTTTCTG